>JAJJWW010012361.1:0-73699 GCA_023531295.1 Papaver armeniacum | reverse complement strand
TGCATATATGTCCCTGAACCATCTCTCTAACAGTCTATCTTTATAAATTTCTTTTAATCGATCTTTCCTTTTATTTCTTTCAATCGATCTCTCCCTTTCACATACTTGTAAGTAATCAACAGATCTTTAATTTATATCTATATATAGATTTCTTCATTATCTAAAAAATTAATTGGATCTTTGAACTCCATTATTACAGATATTGATCTTGAGTATGGGTATTGTGTTTTCAGTGTATAATCTCTTTAGTAGGCTAGATTCAGTTAATTTCATGTCTAATTTCTTTATGTTTCAAGTTTTGTTGATGTCTGGAGAGTTCATGTGTTAGAGAAGGTGGTGCTAATTTCAGATTCATGGCGTCTCTTAGTTTTAACGGCTGATTTTTTCTGGAACTGTTAATTTCATGTCTATCTTGGCCAGATTCAGTTTTTGATGGTGTGGTGTTTGGTTTGTTTTGTGTTAGGAAGATATAATCTTTAATGCGTTTCAAGTTTTGTTCATTTCGACCCAGTGGAGAGTTTTTATTTTGAAATTAAAAGCAATGCTCTCCCGAGCAATGAGCTGTTAGATAATACCATATACGGTTGGATTTAATATATGTCATCTTTCTCAAGAAAGTTACAGTTGGCAAACTTTACGTGTTTGAAAAAAGTCCTTTTAATTTATTTTCTATTTATTCATGTCCTTATAATGTTTGATGTTTAGGGCCTTAAATTCGTTGTACTTGCAGATCTCTCCAAGTCTGAAATGTTCACTTCCAAACACAAGCTAACCTTAACAAAATATACTATTTTAGGTTGGAGGGAGGATCCCCTCACACTTTTATTATCACACTATCTTACACGTTGGGCGTCATTTTGTGAATAAAAATCAAACCGTAATGGATTTGAAGTTAATATTTTAGGAGTATGTTCGTCTTACCAAGTTCTACATGCCTACCAAAAATGAGCACATTCTGAAATATAAACCTCACAATCTACCGGTCTTAATTTCGACGGCCAGAAATCCGTTGATTTTCAATGGCTCATTTTCAAAGTAGTGGATGGTGGTGTTATATGTCTCGGAATATGCTCATTTTTTGTAGGTATGTAGAACTTGGTAAGAGGAACATATCCCCAAAATATTAGCTTCAAATCCATTACGGTTTGATTTTTCTTCGCAAAAATGACGCCCAATGTGTGAGATAATGTGATAATTAAAGTGTGAGGGGATTCCTTCTCGGTTGGTTGGCACTTAAAAAGATGTTTTGTTCATTTCATTTTGTTCATTTCATTATCGAAATATTTGCAGGACATGGATGGGTTTGCATGGATGGGTAGCTAGGTATGTAAGTCACCCGATTAATTTTCTTATAATGGATGTGATGAGAAATTCTCATTTAGATCTCTTTTGTTATTTAATGGTGAAAATCAATAAATGGGTTCATTGACAAAGTTAATTTCAATATGGATTCTCAATTTGCAGTTGATATATGGTCATGCCCTAGATAGTACTTGGGCATCTTTTGAAGAACTCAAATTCTTGATTAGGGATGTGAATTACTTTTATTTTAAGAAATTTGATTGGTTTATTTAGATAAAGAAGATTAGTTAAGCTTCAACATAAATAAGGGAGATTGATTAATAGATAGATTTATTTCAATTTTGTAGATGGAGATTGATTTTGTGTAGAGGCAAAGACATAGGCGAGGAAGATATTCTTCTAGATGAGTTGATGCATGCTCAAGAATGGTAGTACCCAATGTTCGAATTTCTTGGATAAGAACATGGGTCGAGAAGATTCATCCATTTATCTCTCTAGTTGCAGTTGACAAATATGGAGTTTTGAAAACTTCCAATAACGGTAGGACCTTAATGATGTAGGTGAAGAAACAAAAAGGCATAAAGTGAATATAAAAGAAATTTAAGTGGGAATGTTATAAATACCCTCCATTTTTTTTTGACCTTGCACAAAAACCCCGAGGGGTAAAAAATAATTTTTTGGAGTCAACTTGAGAAAGTTGCTTCCACTTTTTGGAAGCAACTTGTATAAAGTTGCATCCACTTATGGAAGCAACTTGTGCTAGTTGCGTCCACTTCTGAAAGCAATTTGTGCTAGTTGGTTCCACTTTTCAGAAGGTATATTTTAAGGGATTTTCAAAAATTGAATAAGGGTATATTTTAAGGGGAGAATTTTGAGGGGTATTTAGATAATGTTCCCGAAATTTAAAGGTGTTTTTTTATAATAAATTAAATCTACAAAATTTACGAAAATCTATGGTTAGTTTGAGAGATAAATGATTTCCAAATTTGAGAAAGATGACATAAATTAAAAAAATACTTAAAAACACTAATTTCATTTATTGTATGATCTAACTAGGTCTCTATGACCCGCTTGCTTATTGAGCTTCCCGTAAATGGTATGATCTAACGGATAAAGCTCATTAAAAAAAATACTCCCTATGTTCCTAATTAATAGGCTGGTTTGTTTTTAGAGAAAATTAAGGAAATTAAGGAAATTAAGAGAACTAATCATTGAAAGTGGTCCTCATGACACTTGTCAATAAAAGAAATGAAGTGAAATGGTCCCCATGACACTTGTCAGGAAAAAAAGTAAAGTGAAATGGTCCACATGACACTTGTCATCAAAAGAAGTTAAGAGAAAAGTGGTCCCAGAAAACTAAAGTAACATTTGACTTTCCCAATTAGGAAACCAGCCTATTTTTTTGAAACATCTATTTATATAAACCAGCCTATTATTTAGGAACGGAGGGAGTAGTAAATACAATAAATTATTTTGGAACGGTTTATTTTGTATTTAATTTGTAATACAGTAAATTTGATCAACTTATTAGCTAAAAAACAGTGTAATAAATTCGTTTAAAGGAAGAACCGTTAACTACCCGGAACCGGTGGGTATTTACCTGTTTTAACGGGTCCGGTTCTGGGTCTAATAATCTTATAACCGGGCCCGGAACCGGTAGGATCCGGACCCGAACAAAATACCCAGTTCCGGGTAGTATACTACCCGGACCCGATGGGACCCGTTGGCACCCTAATTAAAACCAATGAGAAAAAAATTTTAAAATTTTAAAAATGTATTTTGACAAACCCTCCTTATCTAAAAAATCAGAAGAAGAAGAAAAGAACGCGTAATTGGGGGATATATAATCTAATTGGGGGATATGAATTACTTCCCCCAACCAAAGGTGGCTGTTAAGGGGTGTTTTTTGGGGCGAAAATACTAAAACACCCTTAGATTAATTAAAAACATTATGAAAAGACTGTTATACCCTTTCAACTAAAACATAAAATCAAATAACCAAAATCATATATCCCCCAATTCAAATCCGAACCGGCATAGGTCTGTTTTTGAAAAAAAAAAATTTCTTCATCTTCTTCCTCATCGTTCATTCTTCATCGACGATTAATCGTTGAATCAAAAATTTCTTCGTCGATTAACATAACATAACCATGCCTCCAAGAACCAAATCGAAAGCAAAACCGAGAACCAAATCGGCTGCTCAACAAACACATGAACAAAGAATCGAGAACATTGCTCAACAACTAGAAGAGGACGCAAAGAGCGTACCGGATGACCAAACACTCATGGCTTCTCCGAGAAGGTAAGTGATTTTTGAACTCATTTATGATTGTTTTACTCGATTTGTAGCCATGGGTTTAGGTTAGAATCTCCAATAATAGCTGAAATCTGCGAGGTTCAGAGAAAAAACCGGCATTGGATCTTGGTTTGAATACCAAGCCGGTTTAGTTACCGGCATAGAATTTGGGTCGAATACCATACCGGTTTGCATTCCTGAAATCGAATTTTTTAAACCGGCATAGAATTTGGGTCGAATACCATACCGGTTTGCAACTAAAAACACACAGGAACTTAATTTTGTGTACCGGCATTATATCTAGGTTTCGTGAATGCCGGTATTTTAAAACCGGCATCTTTTAGTTCAATTCGTAAATGCCGGTATTACATTTAAAACATACAGGAACATCACTGAAATGGTGCTCAATACCGGCACATAATTTAGTTTCTAGACAATGCCGGTATAACGATACCGGCATGCTCGATATTTATGGTCTTATGCCGGTCCATGTTACCGGTATTGGTTTGTTTAGGAATTGGTATGCCTTTTCTAATGTTTGTTTTGTTTGCTTATGTTATAGGTCAAGAGCCAAAGAAGCGAAGAAAGATAAAGGTCCTATCCTCACTAAGAGAAGGAGGAAGGACGGTCTTGATACTCCTCAGTCCCTGCCTCCACGGGGAAAGACGCGGGTCGCAAGAAACGTTTGGGGTTTGAAACAAGAGGGTCAATTTGGGAGAGTGGTGGTGAACGTAGTGCACTTGCAATCCGTGAAGGTACTGGAACACATGAGGGCGATGAGCATGATGGAGTGGAAAGTGAGGAGGAAGATGATGAGGTTCCCCAAGTCAATTAGCAAGCCAAAGCGAAGTTGGTGGGACTAGTCAACAACCAACACAAGGCAAGGACAAGGGCAGCCGAAAACAGAACGTTAAAGGTTGTCACCTTCCTCACCTTGATGACATGTTACCCGACCGCGATGATGGTAAAATTTGGGGTCAAGCTCCGGAATCGAAAGTACTCTTTGGATACAAGCACTCTTGGGCTCGTACTATCTTTCAAACTTATGTAAGCATTTTTTATTTTGTGCATGTGCGTTGTTTTATCTTTTACATCATCTCTTAATCGTATTATCTCATATTTGTAGGATCATACTAAGGCTGTGCGTGTTTGCCGAAACCAAGCCAGCACTATCGTATTTTATTTTTCTATGCCGGTTTTCGCTCCCTAAAATTTGTAAATCCCTGGATACGATTCAACCAAAACCGGCGTTCTACGTTTTATTCTTCTCAAATTCTTGCATAACACTCCTCCCTTCCCATTCCAACCTTCTAATGGTTGCTTGTGCGCTATAAATTGTACTGAGTGAAGAAACGTTGGTCTTATCCTTTTCCTTGAAGGTTCTGAGAATCACTCTTGGTTTGATACATGCTTTGGTCATCATCTTTACATCCTCGAATTCATCAGGTTTTAGCTTCGCAACTAGGGAGTGACCTTCAAAATCATTCGGATCGGGGTGGTTGTGACGGCCAAACCACACCTTACATTCCCATTCTTTTTCTTCTACTTTTGAACCTCTTAGATAGAATACAAGCTTAAAGGGGAAGTCATCCTTCCGCGTAACTGTCTTGTATACCCTCTTAGTCTTCTTTTCATATACATAACCCTTTCTCTTGTGGCTATTTTTCTCATTGTATTTTCCACTTCTCTCGCAAACCATCTCAAAATGAACATCTGAACGTTGGGAATTCCTCACTAAGACACACATGTTATTAAGAGCCGTCGCTTTTGCCCAAGCAATTGCTTCCTTTTCATATTTTATTCCCTACATAAGGACAACATTATGGAGATTACAAGCAAATCCCAACATAAAATTGTAAAAACTAGGTGAAAGTATTGTTTGGTAACATACCCGCGACATTTTATAGTACTCCGACGTATCCCGATGGAGCGGTTTGGAGTTTGGTTGATCGTTGTAGGTAACAATCTAAGGAATGAATGAAAAGAAAATTGGATTATTACAAAACCGGCATTGTCGATAAGTAAAGTAAACTGCCGGGATTAAGAACCGGCATAAACGGTAATTGACTCACTATACCGGTATTAGGTTCCGGCATACTAAGTTGAAAGAAACATATGCCGGTATCTAAGTTCAAAATATCATTAGCTTACGTATGTTATTCATGTAAAACCGGCATCCTCGACATTTAAGTTTCTATGCTTAGTATCTTAAACCGGCATTCGGTGTCATGTACTCACATCACGGTTTGAATATTCCTTAGAATATTCGGCTGGTAGGTAAAAAGTATAAATGTGTACCGGCATTCAATCTTGGTTTGAATACCACGCCCCTTTGTTCTTGAATACTGGGGATATTTAGTCCCGGCATACAAATAACTATGGATTTAGATCCCACCATGCAGCGAGCATCTTGGGGTATAAGGTTTTGATAGGCGTTTTTAAAAAAAAAAATCAAATTTTCGACCTCTTGAAGAAGTTACATGTGTTTGTAGGGATCATAATATGTCGGAGAATTGTTGGGCAAGTCATTAGGAGAGAAAGTTCAGAGTGTTTTACTTGCTAAGTGTAATTCTAATTTTCTATGTAAACAACTCATGAAATTAATGTTAAACATTCTCAATTATACAACTTTCAATGGACTAACTAATCAAAATATAGTGAGGGGTGTAGTGTGCAAAAAGGCTTTGCTACTACATATGCGCTAGAAAGCTTGATTGTGAAGGAAATTGGAAGAATATAGATTAATAGAGAAGAGATTTGGAAAAGATACTCAGAATTCATTGAAAAAGAAAGATGGCTAGAAGAAATGTACAAGGGTTGCTTGGAGAAAGGAGGAATGATCATCGGGATGAATATGAGAAATGATAGGGAAGGTCAAAACCGGACCATAATCTCCCCCATTAACAAGCGCGTGATGGATTATGATAGAAGTAAGCGTGCATGGAGGTCTGATTACGAGAGAGAAGAGGAAGCGCGGTTAGTGGACAATGGACAAAGGAGGAGGAGAGCAAGAAATAGATGGAGAAATGAATCCAGGAGTAACCGAAAGAAATCGCACTGAAAGATTGAGACAAACAATACACGAGAGAGACGGCTAGAGCGGAGGAACGAGCAAACTTGACAGAGACGAATCACGAATGAGGATGGAAAATGTGAGGTTGCAAAATAGGAGATCTAGAAGTAGCGTAAGATCAAGTTCAAGATCGAATGGAGAAAGAAAGAAGGAGAGTTGTACCAGGCACATGAAGAAACACAAAATCCGAATATAGAGCACGGCGAGAAAGAGGAGAAATAGAATCGTTATATTCCTCAGCCGAAAATCTTCCAAATGAGCGGAATAGGGAAAATCAAGGAAACATGCAACTCGAGGGCCGAATGACCAGTTTCTTGAAGGAAGAATAATCTGCGGAGAGAAGAGGTGAAAGAAGCAGAGATCGAGGATGACATTGAGAGACACTGTTGAACAAGCGCGACTAGCTGCCGAGAAAAAGGCTAGAGAAGAAATGGAAAATCGAGAGATGGAGAGGCAATCGGCGAATAACCATGACAACCGCGAGAGAAGGAGGGAACAAAATCGTACCAATAGAAATATTAATGAAAGTATGAGAGGGTGCAAATGATATAATGGCGTGCGAGTGCGAAAGGGCGAAGAAGAGCGTCGCGAGGAAAGAAGAAAGAAGATAATGGCGGAAGGTCAAAATAGGCACGGGAGAGAAAGCGAGCTAAAAAGACCCGAGTGAATCAAATTACAGAAGCAAATGAACAAATTTTAAGAGAGCTAAGAAGTGAAATGAGAGGATTCTTGAACAATAGAAGGAAGGAGGAAGGAGACAGCTGGGCCGAAGCCATCGCGAGAGAGCTGCGAAAGAAATCCCTTCACGCTAGAAATGCGAGATGGGAGGAATACCTCCTAAAGTGCAATCTACACGCATTAACCAACATCTTTGATGGAAACGACACATGCGATACAACATATTAAGGCTTACATGAGATGTATGTTTTATTAGGAGAACCATGATGCCATATTGTCACAAATATTTGCGTCAAGCTTAATAGGAGAAGCATTAATGGTTTGAAAGCAAATATTTCACCATTTACAAGCCACATTCAAATACAAAGTAGCTTGACTCTTCCACGACCGGTGTGAAGATGTATTCGGGAGTTGAAACAAAGGGTTGGCGAGAGCTTAAAGAGCGTTGACAATAAGATGAAACATGTGTAGCGAAATATTGAGGAGGATATATCTCATCCTCTCGTTTGTGAATGCTCTCTTTGCAATTGTTATACATTCAAATTTTAGAGTCAAAAAATACAATCACGATGGCGGAACTGATTACGGGGGAAGAATATATGGCAACTTCATTTAGTCCCGGCGTACAAATAACTATGAATACAATGCCGGTTACATGATACCGGCGTAGGATTCATACAACGAGCATGCCGGTACTAAGGTTTTTTCAGAATATCCTGCGGCGGATCCTTCTTATAGCTTCTTTTCAGAAATGGCGTTTTAAAAAAAATCAAATTTTCGACCTCTTCTAAGCATTACCTGTGTTGGGGTTGCTTGTCTCTGAACATGTTTACTTTCTTGAGTTGGTTCTTCACAAAACATTTCATGGTCAAGAAAATAATGATTCAAAGGTGTTGGTTCATCATACAACAATTGTGAGTTGTTATCAATAATCGAAGATCGAAGATATGATTGTTGTTGTAATTGAGCTAAAGATTCAGCAGCTGCAAGTCTCTCATCACAATCATCTTCCATTTTCAAAAAAAAAAAAAAATTCTACTCAAAATTTTTTCCCTCTAAACTAACACACACAAATTCAAATAAACATAAATACACAAATTATATCCCCCAAATCATTAATATTTCACTAATCAGGATTAATAACTAATTTTGATTAGGGAGGGTTAGATTAGGAATTAATAATTTAATTATATAAGGGGTAACCCAACTAGGATATTTGGATCCCTATTTTGTCATTTAGTCATATCCCCCAATTAGATTATATATCCCCCAATTACGCGTTCGAAGAAAACCCATGATTCCTAACAATTGAAGAACAAAAAAGTCACAAAACCAATATAAATTAATTTAAAAAAAATTGAACTAGAATCTAAAATCCTAAATTGCAATTCATGGTATGAAGAGATTAAAATAGATGGACATACATTTTCTTTAGAGTTTCTTTTGCGGAGGCCAACATGTTTTTGCAATGGATTTCTAGATTAAGACTTGTTTAACATATCGAAAAATCCTCCTCATGTATCCATTAAATCAAAAACAAAGAAATAAAGAAAAAAAGAAATATAAATCATGCAAAAATAGAAGAACAATAGATCTACCAAGACTGAGGGGTGAGAGAATAGAAAGTAGGGTCTATGTTGCGTTACGCTACATATGTTAAATATTTTGATGACGATTTGGTCGGTGAAATAGTAGTTATTGGGAAAAACCACTTGATATATTTCAGAGAAAACTTTTACAATATTTAACTGAGAAAACGCTTGGCTGATAAAATGTTTAATAGAAGTTGTGTCATTTGATCCAAATGAAAACGAAAACCGAATTGGGATTTCTACGTATTGTTTTTCTTTTGCTGACTCGAGTTTGGTTTGAATCTGACTCAAATTGGATCATATGTTAATTTTTTTTTCGTTTCTTGATGTGTAACTAGACTCATATTAGATTGTTAGTTTCCATCGTTTTCTTGATGGGTAACTCGGCTAATATATACACCTGATTTTGAGGTATTTGAATCACGTAAAACTTTATACTCAAGTATTAAGTAACTTTTGAGTCAAAAGTGGTAAGAAAATCCGAGTAATGACTGAACAAAAAAAAAAAAAAAAAAAAAAAAACTGCTGGTTGTGCCCGGTTTGTTATTTATGAAAAATTTGATCAATAACCTTTCTCCAAACTATACACTCCATAGAATTCTTGGATGCATAGAAGCATATACTTGAAAACCCTAATTTTAGGTGGGTGAAATTATCAAGGCTATATGGTGGCATCCTTGAGTCGCTTCCACTACAACAAAATTTTACTTTTATAATTAATGAAAGCTAGTTACGAAAAAAAAAATGCATCCTTGGAATGAATTATTAGTGGATAATAGGTGACAAATTCTTCTAAACTTTTAATATCTAGAAGTATTAGTAAGACTTATATATGAAGTGGTTGTTGGCTGAAAATAAGAACTGCATCATATTCCCTATGTCGTTAGGAGCAATTAATTATCTCCTCTACGTTGCTTGAAGAGATGCACCACTAATCCAAAAGATGTTTCATCTTGGCATTATG
The DNA here is from genome assembly GCA_023531295.1 of Papaver armeniacum. NCBI lineage: Eukaryota > Viridiplantae > Streptophyta > Magnoliopsida > Ranunculales > Papaveraceae > Papaver > Papaver armeniacum. Next base: position 63,794 of record JAJJWW010012361.1, on the reverse strand, counting down.
ATGCATTGATGGAAGTGGAGATCATGGGTGACAAAGTACTCTAAATTTTTAATATATATCTAAAAATATTTGTAAGACTTCCAAAATGCGAAGAAATACATCATCTCTCCCTATTTTGCCTAAAAGAGATGCATCATTAATTTTAAAGATGCTTCAACTTCGCATTATGATGCATTGAAGGAAGTGGGAAATGCTGGGTGATAAAGTCCTTTAAACATAATCTACATTAATGATCCCATATACAATAATCATCAAGTTCTTTTGATGATAAGTCTCCGACATTAATAAGGATGGTGAACCCTCAAAATTTTGTAATATATGCTAGGATTGTTTAAAAAACGCATTATTTATTGCGAATGTTAATTAATTCGACATCATCCAACAGAGTCATAAATCACTTGAATCTGCATTTTGCATGAATATGTCCACAAATATCACCTTCTTTCCGTTGAAAGAATAGGTTGTTTACCATTTGCATCTCAGAATGATCTCAATCATGTTTACTAAAGAAGTATTTTTATAATGAGTGATATGCTTTATTACTTTAAAAATATAATTGGAGGGGAAGTGGTGCTTCTAGTACTTTGGAAATTGTTGATCTTGAGAGATGTTGTCACTTTGCATTCTTTCAATCTTTGTAATTTTCATTTTCTTCTCCAATCAAATAAAAGGATGTCCATTTGAGTTCTTTCAAAATAGAGTATGATCATGTCACAACCAAGGGATTATTTATGGTTATGTCAAAACCTAAATGAGACAATCCCACACATTACATTGTTAGTGACGATATAGAATCAATTATCCAAGTATTAGTGATTTATAGTTCACTAGAACTTAACAAATTATAGATGTATTCCCATTCTTTTCACATTCATTGGAGCCAAATTATAGATGTATTCCCATTCTCACCGTGAGTTTCCCTATGATAACCATTTGCACGAATTTCGTAGGAACTTAACAAAGTGTGATTAACACTTGGTTCTTACAGAGCTCTTCTAACTTTTATTCTTCATACCAATTAGGAAACAAATATTGAGCATTTCCTTGCTCGACTATTACTTGTGATGATCCAATCATTGCATGGTACTATATAAGGAAACAATTCAGCTAGTAGTTTGTTAGAAATTAGGTACCAGAGGATGAAAAATATAAGAATGAAAAGAATGTTCTATAACTGACTTCAAGGCCTTGCGATTCTTTTCAGCAAATATTTCTTCGTTTTCCAAATAATTGGCGAGTACAATAGGTCAAAGAAATAATGCTTTCAGGATACAATGAAGCCCTAATAACGTTATTAGATTCAATAGTTGTACTCCCTTGACCCAACCAAGAATACACAGTTTATGGATTCTGATGATGCTTAGAGAGAAAAGAAATCTGATAATTTTATGTTTTTGAAGTGGGAGAAAGCCATAGCAATTTATAGAGGGTTTCATGCCTTTTGGAGATGTCTCTTCATAGTGGCAAACATGTATGAAAATATCAAGCATAAATTTCCCTAATTTATGAAGATATCCAATATTTATGAAAATTTTATGAAATCAGTGCCCCCCTCTTTTTCGTAGCGGCAAACATTTATGAAAATATCTAACATTGTTGTATATATTTCCCTAAGAAATCCATATAATAAGTGGCGTGGCTTCACTGAGTAATAAAAGAATATTTTTTTATTTACTTAATTTAGAGTGTTACATTTCATGAAGATGATATTCTTTTCATCATAATGCACAAATGACACTCATAACTCAAGTGCTTTAGAGTATATCTCATGTTCTATAAAGTATTTCAATCATGGAAACGATATTGTTAGAGCATCATATCTTGGCAACCCATTGGTTCTCCTAATAAAACCAATGATATTGTTGGAAAATTTAAGTGATTCAAAACCACATCTTGATTTATAGTCTACTAGAGTCAATCTCAGACTAGGAATAAAGCATGGTAGTTGAGTATCAGAATTCACCAACCGACCTTGAAGAATGATGACTGAAGAACAATGACGTCAACGGAAATATGTAAAAACTACACCAAATTTTGATATGTTTACAAAGAAAAACCTTAAAGACATACAATTTAGGGTTTTAAAAAAGATGGGAGAACTGATATCAAGATTTGAGGTATAATGAATACAAAGATAAAAAGAGGAGTCATAACACATACCTTAAAATTCGATCTTGTAATTGGAACAGTTGAAAGAAGAGCAACACTAATACAATTTTTGGAGAAGTACCAAATACGAAGACTGGCTCACCATTTTCATCATTCTGAATAACCATATCTTCTATAACTACCCTCTTTGGACGAACTGTCACAGTACAATGACGAATAACCTCGCCTAGCTTTCGGCTACTTCATTCTATTGTTAGGAACATTGGGATGCCATAGACAAACTTTAAGTTGTTGCCTAGTATAATGTGTTTTAGAAATTCGTGAGGGCCGTTGTTGATAGGTATATATGGAAACACCCACTTCGGGAAACCAGGCGGGGGCAACAAAATCCTTGTTATACGTTGGGTTTCTTTTTAAAAAGAAAAAGGTTTACGGACTAATGCATAAAAAATCTAGATATCACGAGGCACAAGTTCAATAGATTTAGATCTAAAACAAATTAGCTATTATTCCTACTTTTTTCTTTGAATACCCTTTAGTTCCCCAACATGTGGACAAAAAATATGAAGCCTAAAGCGAAAAGGGTAAACGTGTTCTAACTCCCATATAAATTTATTATTATTATCATTTGAATAAAGAATGAAAAATTGATTATTGATGATTATTCCTCGTATATTTTTAGAACATTAAAGTTTTAAATTACTTTGTGGATGATTATAAATTTGTACTAGAAATGGAATCTCCAAGAAAATAAGTAACTATATTGAATTGAATCCAAGACTCAATGTGTTTGAATAGTTAATGTTTATTCTTGTTAAGTCGTAAGAGACGGTTAAATGTGTTCCGTAATAAGTATAAAAAAAAAGTTAAATGTGCCTTTCAATTAATAGCTCACTAAAACTAGTTATGAATTTCAAAATCTTTGATGGGTAGTCTTGTTAAACAGTTAAACATTTAGTCAATTTTCATTTATACTCGTATATAGTTATTGCACAATGCATATCACTATTGGCAGAATAGAAACGTAAATCAACACTATTTAGTTTTCCAATATTCTTCTTGTCCATTTTTCCAAGTCTAGTAAAATTTGAAAAAAAAAAAAAAACTGAACCAAATAATAAGGGACTTCTTGTAGGGGTCAACAACTGAGGAGAGGAAAATAAGCCGATTGCATGGGAGAAGGTATGCAAACCGAACAAGTATCGAGGATTAAGAATAAGAAGTCTAAGGTTGGAAAATAAAGCTCTATTGTCCAAGGGGACAAGTAGATTCTCTAAAGATAAATATTAGCTATGGAAAAATTAAAGGTGATTCAAAACAAAATGGATCGAAAATCTGATGATATGTGGGCTAAAGGTTTTAATATCAGGGGAGAGGCATTTAGAAACAAAAATAAGCCGTGAAGTATTTGAATACAACAAAAATGTATGAAGTGTGACTTTAATTTACTTATGGTGGGATAAATGGATAGAGAACCCAACTTTGAAACACAATAATTCCCTAGTATTTTCAAGTTATCTACTTAGAAGAATGCAAGTATTTAAGAAACCGTGGAGAATGACACATGACATTTGAAATTAAGAAGGAACCTCACTCCATGTGAGATAACTGAAATGTAAATGTTGGAATTTCTGAGTGTCCAACCATATTAAGATAAAGAGATGATGAGTTAAAGTGCAATGTTGCTTGAGGGCTCAACACCAAAAACTTTTGTAATTGGTTAATAGTGCAAACCCCAATAATCATGTAGATGTTCCTTTAAATACATATGTGTGTAGTTGGTCCCTCCTTATTAAGGTACAATTCTTCAGTTGTCAGGTGACAAAATGCAATATTCGTCATTGACAATCTGCTAAGAAGAAGACGTGTGATTCAAAATACAATGTGCTAACTACGCAACCAAGAACCTGAAAGAATAAATCATATTTTTATGCAATGCAATTATGTGCACAATATATAAAATTATTTTATTGGTGGGTACAATGTTAGGTGGGTTCAATGGGGCAGCATTGTTGGTGAACTTGAAGCTTGAAAATATAGAAAAGACAAAAACAGAGAGTGGAAGATCTGGCCACTCTTGATTTTAGTTATTAGTTATGCTGGCCAGGGGAATGTGACAGATTAAATATGGGCAATAAAACTCCTCGACATGGTCTGTTTTAATTAATGAGGATTTAATATTCTTGTGAGGATCAATCGAAAGATGGTTCAGGACCAACTAGGAGTCCTTACACGAGACCACCTTGTTAGAGCATAGCTCGGTTGAACTCACCAAGTGTTGGTATGTCAAGTTTGGTTGTCATATTTTAGTATCAAAACTCACCTAGAGTCGCTTGATTAAATACTAGAGTCAACTTCGTTTAGGTTAGACTAGAAAGTCTAGGAATGTTAAGACATACAACTATACAAGTATTACTCCGAAGACGTGAAGAATTTGAAGAAGTAGCGAACTACAACGAATACATCATCCTTCCACTTGAGGTTAGTAATATTGACTTGAACTGTTTCATTCCTAACATATCTTTCAAGTCGTGCCATATTGAAAACATAACTGCAAAGCTGTATATATTGTACATATTGTATAATACTCTAGTGACGTGACATGATCATAGTATTAGGGAATTAGACTACGAAGTTGTTGATGGTGGATTTTCATTTAAGGATAAAATTGTAAAAGCCAAAATTATGCACTAACATCTTGCAAAAGATAAAGCCATTGATAAGTGATGAATACTTCTTCACTTTACTAATTCACCTAGAATGGAGCATGTGGCAACAATCCCAGTTTTCTGTGAATTAAATACACAAAATTCATCCAGGTTGGAGCATGTAGCAACAATCCCATATACCCCGTGAATTTACAAAGATTATTAATTAATGCATGACCAGCCTTGTATTTCCTGTACTCATTACCGGTGCGGCATGACGACTGAGTGTTGTTCTCAGCAGAGCATCACGGATCTCCAAGCATTAATAATGAAGCATGTATGAAATACCCATACAGACTACAACTCTCGGTGTGTTATACTAGCCCGATTGAGCATATTTGAACCTGAACTGACCATATCAGTCTCAGAAACGATCACGACCATCCAACTTCACCAGCATGATTGGAAGGCTTAGATTGAATCCATGACCCCAAGCAGGTATTGGAATATGCACCACCGACCCAACGCGGGCCCCGCATGGTCGGCCTCCCAAAAAAAAGGTGGCATAGCTTGCCAAACCGTCCAAACCAGAGCAGTATGGACGAAAAACCCTAAATTAGGGTTTGCGGCACATTACATGTGTCGCAAAACAGTCTTAACCATCCATCTTCGCAGGTATAGATGGAGGGTGTAGATGTAGATTCAAAGGGCCCAGAGCATATCAACACAATCACCATAGGCTCGCCTACATACCTGACCGATCGGTCAGGACCAACCATGGTTGGTCATCCCGATTCGTACGCCCGAATAGAGCATGACGCACGGCCATGAAACCCAAAATTAGGGTTTTTGAGCATCACGAGCGTCCATCTTCTCCGGCATGAATGGAGGGTCCAAGATTAGATTAAGCAGGTCTGGTCATACCAACATGACCACCGTGGACCCATCTATCCCCTCACCTGATCGGCCAAGGCATACCATGCCTGGTTATCCCAAATCGTCCGCCCAAACTAGCGTGGTCACACTTCCCGATTGCAAACTAATCTCGACCACTCAACTTCGCCGGACGATTTGAGTGGCTTAGATCACGTTTTCATGGGACAGTCAGGTATAGACGTGAACACCATCCTACCACCTATACGCCAGACTGATCGGCCAAGACCGACCAAGATTGGTCATCTTGGAACGCGCGCCCAAAATTGACATGGTACGCGGCTTTTGCGGCACCAAATTTCTGTTGCAAATTGATCTCGACCACTCAACTTCGCCGGATAAATTGAGTGGCCCAGATCACACTTTCACGAGACAATGAGATATGGGCGCCTACACCGTCATGTCGTCCACACACATGCACGATCAGCCCTGTCAAAATTGTATCCCAAGCTTGGATTCTACTAAGCTAAAGAGTGATGCTTGCGCACCTCTTCAAAAACGCTAATTCCATCAACGGTCGCAGATGAGTGTCACAGATCATCTCGTCCGTCCAACTCTACCAGCTTGGTCAAGCATCCCTGGTTAGGAGTTAAGAGACCAGCAAGGCGTCACCAAAATCACCGTCCACCACTCTTCCACATGGAGTGATCGGTCAAGTCATGGCTTACCTGTATAGCCTCCAAACGATCACTCGAAGATGGCTGGACATGATGCTATTTTAAGACGCTTAAATTCGTGACTTACTCCTAAAGCCTTAAAAAAGCAATGCTTCATACATGATGAATATACTCGATGCGAAGACTGCGTAGAATACACACGATACTTCACAAGTATCGACTTCCTAAATAATTTAGTTATTTAGTCTAGCATTACATGCTACTTTCTGTGGGTCCCACGATCCACACACTCGAGACATCAATCATGTCACAAACTAGGGGATACATACTGGGGTATTGGTCTGACGGTTTACAGCGTGCAGCGTGCAACGCGCCATCACAAGAACGTGTCGGGAAGTCATGGACGGTTAGAGATACAGGAGAAGTGGGCAAGACTGGTCGTGTAACACCAACACACAACTCCACTACTCCATCACTCCACTTCCTCCACTTCCCACGAGAGACGTGAATAAGGCTCAAATGACTTGTATAAATAAGTTCTCCTCCCTATTTCAAACAACAGAACAAGTCAGGAACAAGTACAGACAACAGAAGCAAGTGTTGATACCATCGTATTCAAACACCAGAACTGATAGCTTACATCCTGCAAGCCAGTTCAGCTTTCTGATACAAGTCATAAACAAGCCTACACCTTCACAATCTCAACACCTTCTTCGCTTCCCTCCCTAAGATCAACCCCATCTCCTTCACTTTGTGACCGAAGCAAGTCTGGAACGACCATTTCTTGGTTTAGGCCGAGTTGTACTGCATTGATTTCTCGAATCACAAGCACTCACCGCGCAGTGCATTTGTTTAGGGTTTAGATTCATTCCTCATCCACAAACCCCAAATTACCAAATCCGGCAGGAATAGTTTTCACCCATAAACAATTGGCGACCACAGTGGGAGGTTAATCTCTCGGTTGTAAAGTCAATTTCTTCAAAATCCGATTCAATTTCATCAATTTCAAAACAGGGTAGATCTTAAAACCAATTCAATCAACAATTCATTTCAAGATGGTAGAACTCGGGTCTGGATCAGCAATCAATCCTGATGGAGCTAGTACGGATAACACTCCCGGTGTCGATGTACACACCGGTGGAGCTACCGTGGTCAATACATCTCATGGAGCCGTCACTTCTATCCCCAATGCTAGCGGAGCAGAGACATTCCGGTAGGTGTAACGCCTACCATCACCGTGAGCCAGAGCGCCGCGAATCCCGGCATCTCCTCAAGTGTAACGCCTCCAGTAGTCACCAGAGCAACAACTTTACTCCTTCATCAGGACGAGGAGCCGGAGGGATGAGAGGAGGACCACCGCCCATTACCATTGCAGACTTGATGGATAAGCAGGAAGTTCTTGCTAAGACTCAAACGGATATGGCCGCAACTCAGAAAGAGGTACTCACTTTTCTTAAGACATTAACTGATCGATTTCCACAAGAGCCGCGACAGCCCCTGGAGCAAAAAAGGAATGCATTCAACGCACCAGAGAAGATACTTCAGCGGCGCGGACCTCCATGGACCTGACCAAGAAGCGATATCAGATATGAGCGGTCCTGTCATGGAGACTCCTACACTGGGGACTGATCCTCACAACGATCCTCCTCAAGTCAATAGTTTCACTATGAACCAGAGGCCGGTGGATCGGGAAGCGGTTTCTCTAGTGGAAAGTTTATGCGACCTTTCACACCTCTCGAAGAATCAGCGCGCGGAGACGTTTTGCTGCAATCAACCAGAGGAAGGTCACGACCGTGCCCTACATGTCACCGCACGCATCAAGGATTCGGAGTTCAAGACGGCCCTTATCTACACAGGAGCGTCTTCGAATGTGATTACTCTCAAGACTCTCAGGACATCCAAGGTTCTCCCAGGCAAGGTCGTACGGAAGCCTACCACAATGACGGACTTCGAGGGAAACCAAACCAGCACATACGCGAGAAGCTCCGCGGAAAGAATCGACAAGTTCGTTGCGTCCCACTCCCCACGTGGGCGTCAATTCAGGAAGAAGACCGGCTTGCATCATTGAAGGCTAAAACCCACGATGCATCTTTGCTGACGAAGCATTCTTCTCCATCCTGTGAAGCCACGACCCACGTTCACACGAAGAGGGAACGAACTTTTGTGGCGATTCGTGACCAGAAAGGGAAAACGGTATACCGACACTGCCATTATCAATTAGCAGGGGAGAATGTTACCCAGTCTCTCCACCCAATGGAATGCTACAAGAGCAACGAACCACAAGAACAAGTGCTAGATGCTCCACAACAGCTGCAAGATGGCACCAACTCCACAACTGATGAGATTGAAATCATTGAGGAATCTCCTAGGCCTATCTCCATCACCAACCTAGTGTACGGATAAACGCACGAAGCTCGTGGAACTTCTCAAAGAGTACCAGACATATTCACTTGGAGATATGAAGAAATGCCGGATTTAGATGAAAATTGGTCACCCATCATCTACATGTCATACCTGTATCCAAGTCGGTTAAACAGTTGTAGTTCATACATGAGGAAAATGGATAGATCAGGTGCTGCATAGACTTCAGAGACTTGAACAGGTGCTGCTCCAAAAACGATCATCCTCTACCTAACATCGACATGTTAGTAGATGCAACCAGCGGACACGGCATGTTCTCCTCCATGGATGGATGTAGCGGCTACAACCAGATAAGGATGTACGAGCATGATGCAAGTAAGATAGCTTTTCGAACTCCTCTCGGAAATTTTTATTATACCATACTGCCATTTGGTTTAAAGAATACCGGTGCAACGTATCAACGCTCTATGACGGTAATCTTCCACTGGAGCCGATACCTCAAGGGAGCAGCCTCAAGAAGATAACGATGTCCACGCGTCATATCGAGCAAGATCTCAGGCGAGTCACTCTATCGGGACAGGTGGTCGAACAAGATCCGGGCGAGTCACTTTATCGATAAAGTGGTACATGTCTATCATGCTATGTTGGAGAATCCGCGCTTTTGGTCATCCTCTAGAGCCGTTGAACGCTCATCTACAACAACATATGCCCTGATAGAAAGAAACAGGCCTGCCGGTAATGAAGAGCCTCATAATGTTTGTAGGGGCATATATCTCACCAACAAAGCGATACAATCTTGACCTTCTGTAAGTAGTTCCCTGAAGCAGCAAGAGGAAAACCACCGAGATACAACATCCTGCGCGTCCGTCAACTTCAACTCCAGTACCACATGCACGACTCCCACAATGATGAAACAATGTCCAAGATATTACATATCTGGCTCGAAAATAACCACTACGAACAAACCATGTAAACCACGCTTGGGGACCGAGGCTCAAAGCATGAAGTTCATTCACCGTCGACCAAGGAATTCTTCAACATGAGAGAGATGGTCAGTCAAGAAGCATGGAATTCGCAAGGGTAAATCGAATCAAGAGGGAAACACTTCAACGCTCCCTCTAGCAGAAGCTGCTTCAATGGTCTATTCAAGAACCGCCTCAACGCTCTCTCTGGGACCCACGTTCGCTTCAGAATCCTTCTTCAATACTCTTTCCAGGATCCACCTCAACGTTCGCACCAGAAACCACTTTAACATCCTCTCGAGCCATTTCAACACTCAAGCTGCATCAATAATCTGCGCTCCGGTCAAGTTATCTTTGATGTACTCATTGCTCAACATACGTCTCATCCATCCTTCATGAGGGCCCAGGAGCATGAAAAACCTTGAAGTCGATAGGAGAAGGGTTATCTTGTGGAACGGATATTTTCTTATAGTTGAAAGGGCGCGGTGAACAACTCATCATCAATGTTCGGCATATCTTTGAAGCTGTCAACACCTCCCGACTTGGCACCAAAGATTATCCCCGAAGACATCTCAACATGAGTTCTTTTCTTCATTCTACAATAAAAGACATGAGTCAAGTACTTGTATAAAAACGCGTGAGATGTGTAGTCACACACGACGAACACACATTCACGTTGGAGTACACAAGGCGGTATTGGGTCCAAACACCGGTGTTGATCAAGTCACAAGTCCGGTATTGATCAAGTCACAAGTCCTAAGTATTGCTCAAGTTTCAAGTCCTAGTATTGATCAAGTCACAAGTCCGGTATTGCTCAAGTTTCAATTCCGTATTGATCAAGTCTCAAGTCCGTATTGCTCAAGTTTCAAGTCCGGTGTTGATCAAGTCACAAGTCCGGTATTGATCAAGTCTCAAGTCCAGTATTGCTCAAGTTTCAAGTCCGGTGTTGATCAAGTCACAAGACCGGTATTGATCAAGTCACAAGTCCGGTATTGCTCAAGTTTCAAGTCTGGTGTATTGCTCAAGTTTCAAGTCCGGTGTTGATCAAGTCACAAGTCCGGTATTGATCAAGTCTCAAGTACGGTATTTCTCAAGTTTCAAGTCCGGTGTTGATCAAGTCACAAGTCCGGTATTGATCAAGTCACAAGTCCGGTATTTCTCAAGTTTCAAGTCCGGTGTTGCTCAAGTCTCAAGTCCGGTATTGATCAAGTTACAAGGCCGGTGTTTGGTCAAAGCATCAAGTCCGGTGTTTAGTCAAGCTAGCTGGGTCGGTGTTTGGTCGAAGTAGCAAGATGACACTCGAGCAATTACATCAACCATACGGTCAAAGTAGGCGCAGGACATGGCCGACGTTTGAAACATGTACACGGTGGTCCCGCGTTTGATCGAAGCATGCACATCTGCCCATGTTCGAATCAAGCATGATTACATCGGGTCCCACGTTAGATCAAGCAGACACAGCGGAACCACGATTAACCAAAAAAGGCACATCAAGCCAACGTTCGATCAAGCAGGTGCAGTAGCCCCACGAACGAAACAGCGTAATAGTCCATCGAGCGAGCAAGACCGACATCATGCTAGGGGAACGCTCGCTGGACGCCTCTTGAACGTGACATGCTCCAAGGACAGATGACCCGTCTCTCCCGGTAACATCTAACTTTATCTCATAAGCTTTGTCTTTAATCACACCATCTCATGCCTACCCCACAATGGTGTAACCATTACGTGCTAGGGAGGGGACTTAATGTTGATGGTGGATTTTCATTTAAGGCTAAAATTGTAAAAGCCAAAATTATGCGCTAACATCTTGCAAAAGATAAAGCCATTGATAAGTGATGAATACTTCTTCACTTTACTAATTCACCTAGAATGGAGCATGTGGCAACAATCCCAAAGATTCTCGTGAATTAAATACACAAAATTCATCCAGGTTGGAGCATGTAGCAACAATCCCATATACCCCTGTGAATTTACAGCATTATTAATTAATGCATGACCATCCTTGTATTTCCTGTACTCATTACCGGTGCGGCATGACGACTGAGTGTTGTTCTCAGCAGAGCATCACGAATCTCCAAGCATTAATAATGAAGCATGTATGAAATACCCATACAGACTACAACTCTCGGTGTGTTATACTAGCCCGATTGAGCATATTTGAACCTGAACTTACCATATCAGTCTCATAAACGATCACGACCATCCAAATTTACCAGCATGATTGGATGGCTTAGATTGAATCCATGACCCCAAGCAGGTATTGGAATATGCACCACCGACCCAACGCGGGCCCCGCATGGTCGGCCTCCAAAAAAAAGGTGGCATAGCTTGCCAAACCGTCCAAACCAGAGCAGTATGGACGAAAAACCCTAAATTAGGGTTTGCGGCACATTACATGTGTCGCAAAACAATCTCAACCATCCATCTTCGCAGGTATAGATGGAGGGTGTAGATGTAGATTCAAAGGGCCCAGAGCATGTCAACACAATCACCGTGGGCCCTCCTACATACCTGACCGATTGGTCAGGACCAACCATGGTTGGTCATCCCGATTCGTACGCCCGAATATAGCATGACGCACGGCCGTGAAACCCAAAATTAGTGTTTTTGAGCATCACGGGCGTCCATCTTCTCCGGCACGAATGGAGGGTCCAAGATTAGATTAAGCAGGTCTGGTCATACCAACATGACCACCGTGGACCCATCTATCCCCTCACCTGATCGGCCAAGGCATACCATGCCTGGTTATCCCAAATCGTCCGCCCAAACTAGCGTGGTCACACTTCCCGATTGCAAACTAATCTCGACCACTCAACTTCGCCGGACGATTTGAGTGGCTTAGATCACGTTTTCATGGGACAGTCAGGTATAGGCGTGAACACCATCCTACCACCTACACGCCAGACTGATCGGCCAAGACCGACCAAGATTGGTCATATTGGAACGCGCGCCCAAAATTGACATGGTACGCGGATTTTGTGGCACCAAATTTCTGTTGCAAATTGATCTCGACCACTCAACTTCGCCGGATAAATTGAGTGGCCCAGATCACACTTTCACGAGACAATGAGATATGGGCGCCTACACCGTCATGTCGTCCACACACATGCACGATCGGCCCTGTCAAAATTGTATCCCAAACTTGGATTCTACCAATCTAAAGAGTGATGCTTGCGCACCTCTTCAAAAACCCTAATTCCATCAACGGTCGCAGATGAGTGTCACAAATCATCTCGTCCTTCCAACTCTACCAGCTTGGTCAAGCAGCCCTGGTTAGGAGTTAAGAGACCAGCAGGGCGTCACCACAATCACCGTCCACCACTCTTCCACATGGAGTGATCGGTCAAGTCGGGGCTTACCTCAGATAGCCTCCAAACGATCACTCGAAGATGGCCGGACATGATGCTATTTTAAGACGCTTAAATTCGTGACTTACTCCGGTAAGCCTTAAAAACATCAATGCTTCATAAATTCTGAATATACTCGATGCAGTACCTGCGTAGAATACACACGATACTTCACAAGTATCGACTTTCTAAATAATTTAGTTATTTAGTCTAGCATTACATGCTACTTTCTGTGGGTCCCACAATCCACACACTCGAGACATCAATCATGTCACAAACTGGGGATACATACTGAGATATTGGTCTGGCGGTTTACAGCTTGCAGCATGCAACGCGCCATCACAAGAACGTGTCAGGAAGTCATGGACGGTTAGAGATACATGAGAAGTGGGAAAGACTAGCCGTGTAACACCAACACACAACTCCACTACTCCATCACTCCACTTCCTCCACTTCCCACGAGAGACGTGAACAAGGCTCAAATGACTTGTATAAATAGGTTCTCCTCCCTATTTCAAACAACAGAAAAAGTCAGGAACAAGTCCAGACAACAGAAGCAAGTGTTGATACCATCGTATTCAAACACCGGAACTGATAGCTTACATCCTGCAAGCCAGTTCAGCTTTCTGATACAAGTCATAAACAAGCCTACACCTTCACAATCTCAACACCTTCTTCGCTTCCCTCCCTAAGATCAACCCCATCTCCTTCACTTTGTGACCGAAGCAAGTCTGGAATGGCCATTTCTTGGTTTAGGCGAGAGTTGTACAGATTGATTTCTCGAATCACAAGCACTCACCGCGCAGTGCATTTGTTTAGGGTTTAGATTCATTCCTCATCCACACACCCCAAATTACCAAATCCGGCAGGAATAGTTTTCACCCATAAACAGAAGTATAACACTTATCTTTTGAACTTCGTAGATATAACATCGACATAATCTTGTATATATTGTTATGATTATGCGAATGGGTTATGGTGAAGATTTCATCATAGGAAACAATGTTTTACATTTGTTTAAAGGAAGTACATTCATGAACTTGTTTCGTGAATCGATAGGGGAATCATTAGGCTTATTGGTATGACTATTCATTACAAATATTTGCATGATCAATATGTGTGAGATGGTAGAAACGATCTTAACTTATGTTATGTATAACTAATCACAATGCCAGGTTTATGATTTGGTATGACTGATTTTTATTAATTGGTGTAACCGATCCTAATTAATCACCATGTGATGGTATGATCGATCCTTGTAATTGGTGTAACCGATCCTAGTAATTGGTGTGACCGATCATGATTATGTGTAACCGATCCTAGTAACTAGTGTAACCGGTCCTAGTAACTAGTGTAATCAGTCCTGGTAACTGGTGTGACCGATCACAATTAATACCATGTGTATATGGAACATATCATTGTAATTGGTGTAACCGATCCTAGTGACTGGCGTGACCGATCACAAGTATTTTCATAATTAAGTATAACTGACCCTAGTGATTGGTAGAACCGATTAAACCCATGTATGTGATTTGGTATTTGATCAATCACATAACAGTCTTGGAAAACAGGTGAACCAATTCTAAACTTGTTTGGAAGTGTGGTATATATAACCAATTCCAAAAATGAAAATCCATGTAAATATGAAATAAGGATTTGCAGTGAAAAGAAGTCAACATACTTTGAACACGTACAATAACTCTTATCATTTATTGTTCAAAGATATTCCTTGGTACTCAATGAGATCATGTGTCGAGATAAATTGAGAATCTTTTAACAAAGATTTTAGTTTTATATGCTTTAATTACCAGCAATTAAATGCATATCTCTAGAGAATAAAAATTAGTAATGTGTATTTACTAATTGGAAATTTTCTATTGAGAGATTTCGTAAATATTGGACAAGCATTTATTGGAATTATGAAAACCGAATTTTGCCATTCATTGCATATCTTGAGAATATTTTCGGTTTTGGAAATTCCTTGATGTCCAAACATCCTTGGTCTATAAATACCTAAGTTTTCATTTCTAGCAAACTATCCTAAGAGCCAGGCAAGATTCATTTCTTGTTGTTTCTGGTGGAACCGTCTATTCGGAGAGGAAAGTATCCGAATTAGGTGAAATCTCCTACGACCGCTCGTTTAAAGACTTCTGTGGGATCAAGAAGCTCTACGAGTATCGTTGGTGGGAAACTAGATAATTGGAGTGTTATTAGTTTTCAATTGATTTGATTGACTAACGGTTGTTGAAACTTTGATTGCACCTAGTTTGTTTATTCTTGGGAATCTTCTCTTCTGATATAAGATTCACTCAAACTAGATCGAAGTATCGAAAGGATCTTTAGAACTGTTGTTAGATCTAAAGACATCTTGTGATAATACATTGTTAACAGACTCCTTTTTGTGTGTGATTGATCACAAGAGATTCAAGTGTTGTTGTGCAGGTTATTGAAGATTAAAGAATATTTGAATACGAATAAGATTTCTTGTTGGTTTTCGTATCTTGTGAATTGTGTGCACAAACCTTGATCGGCTGGGATCCAACTAGAATCATATTTATTCGATTGATTAGTTGAGTGAGATCGGCATTTTCAATATATCTCTTGAAAATTTATTTTGATTGAGTGTAAATATATACTTGACTATTTCGGTAGTTAAAGTTAGATTGATCTAACCAGACAAGGGAATTTATTAGATTAAACATAAGAGCCTTTGTCAACAACTCATCCATATCTTTTAGCAAATATTGATTAGAGTTGTTACCAAACAGATTCTTCCTTTGATGTTTGGAATACAATCCAAAGGACTTGCTATTCACGAGCGTTACTCTAGAAGTCGAAGGCGTAGGGACACAGAGGGAACTAAGTAGCTAGGGGTAGTCTGCTTGGTCTCAACTATACGAAGTTGGTTTATATTTTGTATAGCATATTAATTCTGAAAATATTCAAAACTGGACTAGGTCCCGGAGGTTTTCTGCATTTGCGATTTCCTCGTTAACAAAATCTTGCCGTGTGATTTACTTTACTTTTTCGCAATTATATCTTTTTATATAATTTAAAGTAAATACACTTTTACGTTAACTCTGTTGTACTTGATTGTGACCTTATAGAGTTTGGTTATTACCGAACCTATTATCAAGTGGCACACTTTGTTTGTCGTATTGTCTCGATCTCGTATCCATAGACGATCACACAAAGTGTGAATACCGAAGTTGTTTTATTGTCTCGACTTTGTCCATAGACGGTCACACTTTGTAGGAGGACTTATAGGTTGAAACAAAAAGATTGTGGTGTATTTGGGTACCCTCGTCTTTTCACACCTAAAAGGGACCAAGGACCAAACAATTATTTCTCAATTATGCCATAATTTTTTTTAAAGATATTATTAAGTTTATCCATATGTCAAAATAATATAAACAAAACTATGCAACATGGGATTGATTTTCAAGACAAATATTAAGTTGACACGCTAAACACTTTCAAACATGAAGATCTAAAAATGGCTTTCACATAAGAATTTTTAGACTCACTGTTGGAGATGCTGTAACATTCAAAAACCTATTGAGATTTGTTATTAAATCTTTGAGGATTTACATCTTCCCGAGATGTACATCAAATTTGGAGTTTTAGGAGAACCATCAAGTGGTTTGATGGTTCTCAAGCTTCCTTCCATAGAGAAGGTTAAGGATCGAATCCTTGTAATAGCATAAATCCTAGGATAATATACCCAGGTGTAATTCTAGGGACCACAGTTCTAACTTATCAAGCAAATAATTATTTGGAGTATTAGTTGGTATCCATCAAATAATGATTCTGCATCTTCTAACCAAATGCAAATATCATGAATACAAATGTAGATAGGGCTATCATAAGTTGTTATTATTACAAGGGTTTGAGTGATAAACCTCAGTTACTGCATTTCTAGTTCTTCCTTAAACAAATTTCCTATAAACTAGAATAATTTACAAACATTACAACTTCTTTAATTTCAGGGTTTGAACTTATGGTCCAACCCAACTCTTGGAAGATACCATACCTTTGTATCCGGAAATTGTTGGATCAATTAGTACGATATTAGAGCCCTGTCAATTGTTTCACATAAGTTTGCGTCGCCTTTTCTATTGTTGGACCACGTGAAAAGACACCTTCATATCCCGCATCTTGTAGACCTAGCGAGTCAAGAACTTATAGGATTTTTATTTTTTCTCCTGAAAGCACTAGTAGCAAGGTTTTTAAAGCGTGACTAGTTTTTTAATTTTGAGAATTGAATCGTATGTTGAATCGTGAAGCGAAGATTCATTGTTGGTGGTGAATCGTGTAAATTAGAAGATTTTTTTTATGTGTATGTAAGCATTTATATCTTAATAACTTATAAGATATAATATCAACAACTGGTTTTTTGTAGAATAATGGTTAGGGTGTTACGTTAAGCTACCTGAGGTACACGTTTGAAACTCGACATCCTCTCATTTTATTTTCGCCAGTTTATGCTTAGACATTTGACCATTTGTGATTCGGACTTGGTCAAAATTATTGACTACATGAGTCCTGGTTAGAGCGCTTCATCATACATATGAGTCGACTCGATCCGAGAAATGTTGACACGACTTGTACTAGACGAAGTGCTCTGGAATTTGATTTATTTCCGCCTTATTTCTCCACAGGATTAAAATAAAGTTTAAGCCCCCTATTCACAATCACGGGGTTATAATCGATTGACCAATCTAGACTGTATGGGACCATTGATCCACCTTGTCATTGGGGTCTATAGCACCGTAAACATCAATATATTTCACATTGAAATGACAAGCATTAAGTCGAGGGAAGAATAGTTAATGTCAATATTATTGTGCCAAGCAATCGCTAACCCCTTTATTTTATGCACCGAATATTATAAACTAGTCATGAAATTGTACTTTTTTAAATATAAGCTCCATGTGAGAATAAGGAGTTTTGTTGTGCCAAGCAATATCTGACCCCTTTGCTTTACCCACTGCAAACTAGTCATGAAAGTACAATTTTTTAAACATAAGCACAAAAAGTTTTAGTTTCAAATAAGAAAAAAAAACAAATCCATATTGTGAGAAAAATTTAGAAGGGTTTAATTGTCTTTAGTAATGGGGTCTAGACTTTCCAAGAAAAAAAATTCTCATTTCAAATCAAAACTGAAATAAGATCAAATCAACGCATTTCCAAATGTAAGCTGACAAGAAGTGAAGAAACTAGGGCTGTCAATGATAATTTTCCGACATAACGATAATCAGAAGTCGGTAACTAAATTTTATCGGAAATTATTGTCTTAACGAAAGCAATATCGGTTGAGGCACATACCGGTTGGTTAACTTCCGATACCGATAACAATATTTACATGTACCGGTAATTATTTCCTAAGGATGCAACTGTTTTTGAATTTCTTTGAGCTTTTTCTTTTTGCAAGAACATGTAACTAAGCAAATTTGGAACGTTTGGATGTGTTTACTTTGTGTTTGGCATGGACTTTGAACCGAAAGCTTCTTATGAAATGAATTTGGGTATGAAAAACAGGTTACGTAGAACTATGTCGGATAACAATATTTATCGGTAATGGAATTCCGCCGGAAATTATCGGTAATGGAATTCCGGTAGAGATTATCAATAGCCAGTTATCGTTTCGATAGGTTCCGTTGACAGCCCTAGAAGAAACAGATGATCACCAACGGAAAGAGCAGGTTCAGGCCCAGAGAGGGAACAACTGGCAGCCTACAGGGTTAAGACAGAAAGAAATAATAAAGGAAAAGAAAATGCAAGTTACATGGGCAAGCTAAAGACACAAGATTTTCCAGCCATAATTGGAGACAAAATTAAATATGCACTAATAGAAATTAGGAGACATTAATCTTAATGACGAAGCTGGAAGAAAAACTAAAATACTACAACAGAGTTACGGGAAAGGGAATCTAGAGAGAATGAGTTAGTAGACCAGATAGGAAGAAATACAGGTTGGAAAAGGCACACACAACACAGGCACAACTACTAAAAGAGATCTGAAAGATTTACAGATCAATGGAAAAAAAAAAGCAGGGGAATGAAGACTGAACTCTAAGATTCACAGAAAAGGAAAAACTTCAGATAATAGTAAATAGAGAATAACTTCAGAAAAGGAAAACTTTAGATGCTAATACTAGAGCTGCGATAACAGGCCTCCACAACTGCTACTCAAAGGAAATATAGAAGAAAACAAACAGACAAAAGCTTACCAAAAATAAAGGTAAAAACACTAATCCTTTAGCAGTGGATAGAAGCATGCACAATAACCACAGAAACAAAGAATTCTCTGGAAAGAATAAAGGGAGAATAAACTGCACTAATAAGGGAGCCTAATAGCATCAGGATTCCTGAGATCAAAAGCACAAGAAGATGAACTGAAAAATCAAAGGAAATAAACTGTCAGATATCATAAATACTGATAAGAGTGGAGTTCTCAGAATTGCCTTAAGCAACTATTACTGATTCTAACCACAATAGAAAAGATAGATTCTGCAGAATAACTTTGAATCAGGTGAATCCTGAACTCAATGACAAAAAGGGACCAAATTCAAAGCAAAATAGCTTTGGATAGTATGCAGAGACACCCAGAGAAAAAAAGCAGAACTGCAGAACTAATTTTATAAAATGAAATAAGTAGGTAAGTTACAACAAGCCTTGTTGTGCCGAGAGGTTCATATTGTTCCTCAAGGCATTCCAGGATCCGGCATCAGAAACGAACATTCAACGGAAGCTAATGCACATAGAACACACAAGACACAGAGATTTACGTGGTTCGGCAATGGCCTACGTCCACGGGCAGCAAAAATTCACTTTATTCATATATCAGAGAATACACAATACACATGACACTCGGCACCCGTTCTTCTTCTTCACATTCTCAACTCACCTTCAAATCTCCCCCAACTCTCCCATCCCAAAAGCCATGAGAGGATCTACATCTTGCTAATGGAAAGATTACTTCTCTTCTTTGTGAGGAGATGTCTACAACCTAAGGGTTTAGACAAGATTTATGTAGATGATGTAGATACCTATAACCTAAAGGTTATGCCTTTATTTATAGGCTTACTATACTTCGATTAGGAAACCAAGTTTTACTCTAATTTAAGAAACCTAAACTAGCTAAGATAGGAAATCCTTGTTTAGATAGAAGTCTAAGCATAATTCTAAAAATCAGTCAAGACTGATTTAGGAAATCACACTGGTGTTTCCTAAAATCGAGCCAATATCCAACAATTCTCCACCTTGGCAAGATTTCTGGGACAACTTCAACTTTACTATTCTCTGAATTCTCCACCTTGGCATGAAATCTCGACATTCACCTTCCACGCCTTCTTACTCTAATGCCTTCAATCACCAAAAGGTGCCAATCATCCGTAGATGCTTCAATTCCACTAAAGGACTTCAATACTTCACTCACCCGTAGGTGCCAATCATCCAAAGATGTTTCAATCCCTCAAAGGGCTTCAATTCTCCAATCATCTAATGATGCTTTAATACTTAATCATCCCAAGAGTTGCACTAATACAACTTCCAAAATCTTTGTCTAAGGTTCAAATGTGTCAATCGACACCAACACACCAAATGGTGTTTCAAAATTCCTTTGAAGAATGCAATGTGCTTCAACATGTGCTTCACAAATTCGATCCCATGGTAGGGCTGCAACTGTGTCTTAAAAAACACCAACATACTAATGCACCTAAAGATGCTGCGAACGTAAGTCATTGATTTAGTTCAAGATGGCCAATCCTAAACATCACCAATTCTTTTGTAACTTTGCTGATTTCTGGTATCTTTGAAATCCTGACGCGTCTTCGACTTCATAGATTTTCACATGCACATATTCTTCAAACTTGCCAATCCTAAACATGAACGTAAGTCATTGATTTAGTAAGTTCCAGGTATCTATGAACGTAAGTCATTGATTTAGTTCAAGATGGCCAATCCTAAACATCACCAATTCTTTTGTAACTTTGCTGATTTCTCATTCCGTATCTATGAATTTTCTTGACTTCATAGATTTTCACATGCACATATTCTTCAAACTTGCAAGATTCAATCCTTCGCACATTTTCTTCAACTCGTAGGATATATTCTTTGACTTCAACTCACCACTTCACTTGTCAAATTTGAACTCTTCCTTCATCCCACTTCTTCAAATTCCAACACTTCGTTTAACTACGGAGTTCAATATTTCATCAATATAACGGTATGGTGTACCTCATACCGACAAAGTTTTCTCCAAAAGATGAAATAATTCATACCTTACAAAGTTGCAGTCTTTGTAAGTTTCCAAAACATATGTGTGAACACATTCTAGTATACCATGTGGTGATTGTTCATGATATCTCCATATCTTTGAAACTTGAACTTTCTACTCCAAGCTTGATTCTTTCTCCACCTTCACACAATGTTCGCAAAATCCCAAACTGCATGATTCTGCGTTCTTCAACTTCATGCCATAACTGCATGATTTAGTCTTCAAATTTATTAGATCACGCACTATCTAATACTATTACTTCTATATTCAACAATACAGATTTTCATTCTTCAATCTTTTTATCACTGCAACTGCATTGGAAAAAACTTCTTCAATACTCCATTGTTTAAACAACTTTAAACCCCACGGATTCGAATGGGTCTACTAATGATTACGGATTCTTCTTCAAACTTCGGTACACACCGAACAACTTCAAACTTCTTGAGTTGCACCTAAGTACTTCAACTGAATGCTTAATATTTACAACTTCAAACTCCAACTCTTAAAAGTCATAAAACCATTCTCTAGAGAATGCCTATGATAAAAGCATTCAAACACTCGAATTTCCACATATCACTAGATCTGCATTTTTCAACGTTCACGTCTGAACTTGTAACTTCTTCCTTGTTTTCCAATGCCTTTCCTTGCGACAAAAGGCAATTCAATTCACATCAATTCACATATCGCATTCTTCAAATAGCTTGCGATTTCTTCGCTTAACTATATACTTCACATGTAGTATTGTACCTTACAGTTGTGAAGTGTCACAATGATATCTTGTTCCTTGCAACCGAGTTTTTTTCACCTCAAAAAACGGAAACATATCTTCACGACCTATCTGTTTTTCCACCACGGTCTTGCAATTCTTCAACTTGATGACTTCAAAAGGTAAACACCTTCGTTCTCCGCCAAATATCATCAAAACAACAAAGGTAACAAACCACCTAGCTCCTCTTTCAAAAAAGCAGTAAATCAACGAGGTGCCTTCAAACATCCGAGTGGATGATTAAAAAATGTACCATATTTGCGGTGTTCAACGGTACCAAAAAACTCTGCTCCTACATTGTTGTGTAAACAACAAAAGCTTGCAGATATCCAATGCTCATAAGCTAACTCTACAAGTAAGCTTCAAACTCAACACACTCAAACAAACCCCTTTTGAATCATATGCCCGAGGTACATATGCCAAAAAGTGTGTTGACTTCATGTTTAATTTATTCTCTTCAAAACAGAATAAGAAACTACAACTCCACCACACACAATATCTCCATATAGGAAATCCAGATTACCGCGTCTCTTCAATCGATCAACAACAAATCAATATGCTTATGGCTAGCTGCTTCAAACAATTCTTCGTGGAATCAAACCCTTCACCCAGAATTTATCAACCTTCTACTAGTGCCCTCGCAACACTAAGACATTCAAATGACCGATAATTCTCACACGAAACCTACCAATAGGTTTCTACAATCCTCGCTATACCATGCAACTGAGGCAAACTTGAGTTTAACTTCTTCTTCAATTCCTTCGACTACGTGGAGGACAACATGATCGAACTAATGACAACCAGTAACATTCACAATTATTCCCCCTTGGTACTTCGAACAATTCTAAGAATCTTTGACGAATTGAATTTTTGCATCTTTACCTCTTCCAACGTACAAACCATTCAACTTGTACTTCAAACACAATACTCTTGTTTCCTTTCAAATTGGCTTGCAAAGCAAGCACATTCAAACGGAAATCCAACAAGGTATTGCCAAACAGTCCACAAAAGTCTCAAACAAACGAGGTGAAGATCAAAAAACAACCAAACACCTTTATCAAACTACTTAATAAGGTTATGGAATTACATACCCGAAGCTATGCAAAATACATAGGGTTTATGCCTCAAGAAGTATACCAACGTCAAATCCTCCCTTCAAGTAGAGCTTCAACTTCAAGTGATCAATCAACAATCAACGAATGTGAAACACTTCAAAGACATTCGTTTATGAGTAATTGATACTTCAAACGGTGATTGTCTAATCAGAAAAACCACCTCTTCAACTTGATGCAATTCTAACGACCTTGTCTCCAAGATTCTTCACGAGGCTACACAATGATTTTCTGAATTTCAATGTACCTCTGATTTCAAACCGACATAACTTGATTTTGCAACATGCCTATAGATGCATCTTCTTCTAGGCTTTTATTTCAATTTCAATCTCTAAGTATGTCTTCTTCAAATATCCTCTACTGATTCAATACCCCACGTTTATCTGATAGAACAGCTGCAACCTTGCACCACAGTTTCATGATGGTACCAATCTTCACCACAGTTTTCAGAACTGTTACGATTCTTCTACCACAAATTTCAGTCAACAAACGTGAACTCGTCTTTGTGTTCTTCTTCAAATTTGACATCTTCTTTGATATCTTCACATACCGTTTCTGACCCAATTCAAACGAGCAAACCCTAGATTTCAAGAACCTAGACCTAAGCTCTGATACCAGTTTGTTGTGCCAGAGGGTTCATATTGTTCCTCAAGGCATTCCAGATCCGACATCGAAACGAAAACTAAACATTCAACGGAAGCTAATGCACATAGAACACACAAGACATAGAGATTTACGTGGTTCGGCAATGGCCTACGTCCACGGGCAGCAGAAATTCACTTTATTCATATATCAGAGAATACACAATGCACATGACACTCGGCACCCGTTCTTCTTCTTCACATTCTCAACTCACCTTCAAATCTCCCCCAACTCTCCCATCCCAAAAGCCATGAGAGGATCTACATCTTGCTAATGGAGAGATTACTTCTCTTCTTTGTGAGGAGATGTCTACAACCTAAGGGTTTAGACAAGATTTATGTAGATGATGT
Source organism: Papaver armeniacum (assembly GCA_023531295.1). NCBI lineage: Eukaryota > Viridiplantae > Streptophyta > Magnoliopsida > Ranunculales > Papaveraceae > Papaver > Papaver armeniacum. The sequence continues at coordinate 39,666 of JAJJWW010012361.1, read as the reverse complement.
AGATGATGTAGATACCTATAACCTAAATGTTATGCCTTTATTTATAGGCTTACAATACTTCGATTAGGAAACCAAGCTTTACTCTAATTTAGGAAACCTAAACTAGCTAAGATAGGAAATCCTTGTTTAGATAGAAGTCTAAGCATAATTCTAAAAATCAGTCAAGACTGATTTAGGAAATCACACTGGTGTTTCCTAAAATCGAGCCAATATCCAACAAGCCTTAGGAGAGTACAACAAATAAATAGAAAGAAAGGATAGTCTTAAGGCAATTGATAGACAACTAGAGAGGTAACTACAATTATAACAGTCACTATCCAAAATAGAGATAGAGATAAGGAATAAGACTGAAAGGTAAATTAGGCAAGGCAGATAAGGAGGAGATAAACAAGGAGAAGACTAGCAGTAACAGCAGAAAGAAAATAAACAACGCAAACACTACTCAGAAACTGCTAATTTACAGAAGTTAAACTTTGCAACTAAAGAAAGACTTTATTACAAGAAGACAGAAAACACTACAAGTACAACTATAAAACAGGAAAGCAAATCCAAGAAAAGAGTTCACAGACTCTGTTGATTTCCTGCAACAAAAAGTTCACATGGCTAGGGATTTTACGCTGAGAATATTTAGGGGGTGCTACTGCAAATTTTTGCTCAACTCAGGATCATTGATGTGTTCTTCTTTTGCATCTGGGTTTGAAGATTGACCTTGGAACCATTGGCGAGGGTGCTCACTAAGGGTAATAGATGGTTTAATAATGGTCACTTCTCTGATCTCAGGGATAGAATTCATTGGCATATCCACAGCATTTCCTGATTCTTCTTCAATTCTAAGTCTTTTCAATGAAAATCTGAATACAGGTAATAGTAGGATCAACAATAAAGTGAGTCAGATCGAGAGCAAACCAATTAGCAGTTGAAAATGGGCATTTAAGAAATAAATGAAGAGAATCTTCCACTTGGTTATTGTTGCAGAGGCAACAAAAGAGGGGGGAGCTGTATGAGTTAAAACTGCCAGATTCAAACGCTATAAGCCTAGTCTATAAGACAGCTCTGACCACAATCAATGAAGAGAGAAGAGAGAAGACACGGAGACAGAATATTGCTCACCTTCATTTTTCTTTAATCTGTATGGTCACGGAAACGAATTATCTTATTGATGAATGCCCTCTCCCGGCGATATCTACTCATGAGAAAAAAAAAAGATTTGGAGCAATTTAGAGTTAGCTTGTTTACCTTACTGTAACAAAAGAAACCAATAAGAAAGAGCAGATTATAATTAGCTATTCCCACATTATAGTAAGCGTAGATGGATACTTACATCACAAATGAGGATATGCAGAAGCACACAAAGCCAATGAAAAGGTGAATCAACATCGTCGACCAGAAGTTCTCTTGGTCTAAGAATATTCTCTCAGAAATCTGGGTAACAAAGCTTGAAAGAAGTAAAACTATCCAACCTGAAGGCAAGCACTGGCGAAATCTAAATTCCGATGAAGAATCCTATAAAAGAAAAAGAAAAAAACTCCATTAATGTGTGAAAATCTAATAAATGACAATTTCAACGACATTATTATGATGAAAATGTACCTGGAAATAACGCTTGATAAATATTGCTGAATAAGAAATTCTGAGAATCATATCTTTGGATTCAAGTCAAGAAAACTAGTATAAATCCTAAAGCTGGTAAAAAACACTTCAAGTAATAATGAAGCGCATTAGATTTCTCGAGAGGTAACCATAAAAAAGAACCACTATATAATACAGCCTACAACAGCAGCAGTTCAACTATCCTAAACTGCAGTTTATGTTGTAGCTACTTCATAAGCAATGGACATAACGATAAATACGAATGTGTCGGAAGGATACTCAATGAATTAGCAAGAATTAATCCAACGGCGCCAGCTGATTGAATTAACACGACATTTAACGCTACATAAATTGTGGAGAAGATAAGCAAGGAATCATTTGAACGCTTGAGTTGGTCTTCTGATGCCACTGCATGTAGAAACGCTTCAGATGTTCCTGGAGCATTTCGTAGGGAATTAAGCAAATTTTCTTAAAACCAATAAGAATTAAGTGGCGAGAGGCATACATCAACATAACAAAAGAGAAAGAATTACCCACCATTCATAGCTAAAACAATGATATATAGGCAATAATAACGGAGGACAGTTGGGGCTTCTCCATCACTCCATTTACTTCCATACAGCACTCTAATGAGAACATAAGAATAGCTTGGACCAAAAGCCATAAACACAAGACCTACACGAAACACAATCAAAATATTAAGAAGGTAGATTTCAGAGAAAACATATAAGTAGAAGCAATCCTACTGTGTTTGTTAAGATTTATAAAGTAACTTTACAATCTCCATTGACTAGCAGAGGATGATACACAAGTATTGGACTAATTATATATACGGCGGAGTACAGTCCAGACCATGTATAACAGTATTCAACATGTCATTAATAGTAAAAGACGTACTCAAATCTATGATCTGCTAGAAACAGTGAAGGAACAGGTTGAATTTAAAAAATCAGAATACACCTCCTAAAGATCTCTTCTTAGAAAATTAAGAAGAGTTGCTTCATTTTCTTAGAAACCTTACAAAATTAACATGATTGCTAAAGGGAGTTACCGGGATTAGCAGGGGGGGGTACCGTTTCATATGAGACAAAAAAGTTACTGATCCTGTCCATCGAATCACACAAACAGTACTCCCCCCTGCTAATCCCGGTAACTCCCTTTAGCAATCATGAAAATTAAGGCCACAGATACATCCATTTTCTTAGCAAAAGATCTCTTCATTTTCTTTAATTAGGCCTAATTTCCTAGAGTTATCTCAGATAACATCTAAGGAGATCTTAATAGCAATATCTTGCAAACTCCAATTTGTAATCTGTGTGAAGTAACAAACAGAAGAATTCAAATAACAGCACAAAAGGTGGAAGGTCATACCGATCAAAATAACCAGCTTCAAGGCTTCTGTAAGGGAATATCGTAATTTTGAACTTTTTCGAGGGTTCTCTCCTGCAAAGAAACAAGGGATCAACTTACCGTCATAGATAGATTCGTGCTATATCTCAACATTATGCTGCACTTCTAGACTTTGATGAGAGAATGAAATATTGGTGGATCCAGAATACATGATATACTTGCAAATATGAAACGAGCTTCTAAGGAAGGGCGTTCAAGCAAAGAAAGAATGCATATTGCTCTTGAAAGACAACAAATAAGGAAACAACATTTCACAACACCCACTCAGCCATCCCTCCAAGTTTTGTTGATCGGAATTGGATTGCCAGGTTGGCTGCTCTCTCAGTTCAAGTTCAGTAAAATCATTGAAGATATCAAGCAATTGCAAAAGATTATGAAAAACTAGGAAGGAAAGATGCACCTGATTGAAACATTGCAAATGTGGCATACGAACTCTCTTCAAAAGGAAGGAACACCAATCTCACCACCAAACTACCTGGATGCGTGATGAGAAATAAATTAAGCACAGCACAATAACAAAACTAAGAAATACCCAACACATTTTACTGTCACGACTCAGGATTTCTAATAATACTTGCCCAATTTATCTACAAGTCCGTATACAGCTTGGTTATAGGTGGTGTCAAACCACACAAGAATCATCTTCTCTCCTTCTTGAAGGACCAATTTTCTGATGGATTGTCGAGTGAACAACATACACATCTTTGAAAGTTGCTTGTCGTAGTCCATCATACTTTTCAATCTGAACAAATTATGTTAGTCAATGAACATGTCCCTAGTTACAAAAATAAATAGCAAAAAACTGGCATGCCGAAGACACTATAAGAAATTTCAATGGCATATAACATAACATTGATCTGTCAAAACTACGAAATAATTGGTTTTCATTTTGCCAGGAACCGAAATGTTTGGAAGAGAAGGCTCAAAACATTCTGATTTGTCAATGTAATAATATGTAATTGTTCAAACATTTTCAGTATTAGTTTATGCAAGCTAAAATTTTGTAGCATTTACATGTCATTTGCTTTTCACTACTATACATTCATATCAATGAACAGTAAGATGCACACATTTCCATTGCGAATGCTTCACAAATACGATATAAAAATTGGATGCATTTACAACCCCATACTAGCTTATCACCTAATATCTATCAACTAGAAGTTAAATTCATTTCAATTGATCATCTAACTGGAGCTCAAATTGACTTTCAGTTTAACCATAGAGAAATGACTATTTTTCCTGATGTCTCTATCTTATAGTTGTAAGATACTTATTTGACATACCTAATGGAGAGAGAGAAGAAAGAGAGGGCACCTGAAAGGTAAAAGATCGGATCTTTTAATCATGCGAAAGAGAAGAAAGTAACTCCAATAGCCCACGAATATGGAAGCACCATAAGTAGTCTGGGATAATGCAAATACAAGTGCTTTTTCCTGCAAGGTTTACAATGCATCAATAGATATTCAATCAGATTAAAGAATGTGAAATGGACAAAATAAATTTTATAGTCAGGCCAATGAAAGTTGTGTTAAAACCAATAATATAGGACTCTAACTTATTCTGGACACGGAAGATACCAATATGAATTGAATAGAAGTTGGAACTTGGAAGTATTAAAAACAAGATAAAACCCAAATACAAAATGAACATACACATATCTAGAGAAAGGACAGCAAGACCGTTTCATTATTTTATTTGACTTCATAGGCTGTGGGAAAATTTTGCACATGACAAAAAATGGTTTGGTTTTGTGTGAGGCAATACTAAATGCCTTGATCTCGGCAAAAAATAGAAAGGGAACAAGTGTAGCAAAATTTTGAAATTCTAGAACTGCTAAAAGCTTATACACTTCTAACTCCTCGTTTACAGGATAGATGCAAGCTACAATCAAATCAACTATTTCTTTAACAAAAATGAAGGCCTTTTCTAAGCCATAATAAACTATCACCATGATAAAGAAAAGTTTGAAAGTGGCGTGCTTTTCTTATATGAAACAGACTACAGTGACAGATATATTATCATATAAGATAAACTTAAGCAGATGTTCTTGACTTATAGGATTTTTACCATGTTGGATTGTTTGACAATGAGAATGTAAGTCGTCGTGCAACGTAGAAGGGTTCCTATAGTTTCAACCACCAACCGCAATTTAAGGAGAAGCAAGTTCTGAGAAAGGATATACAAGGGTTCTGCCAATAGCTCCAAAACACATGCAAATCCTGCCATATAAAATTAAATCTATTGGTCAAGGCATGGAAAAAGGTTTAAATAGGAGCAATCGCAGAAAATATGAAGGAGAAACATCAAACAGAGGGGCTCTAAAACTTTATTACTAGGGTGAATTTTGAAGGCAACTCTATTTGCAGTGAACTGTTACATACATTGCCTATCGAAGCTCAGATAAAGGTACCTTAGATTTGGGGCTGCTGTAAAACTTCTATGTGCCTGAATCCTTTCCTGCTATGTTATTTCAAGCGCCTTTCAGGGTGCGATCCTAGACAGAGTGGACCAGCAAAATAAGGCTTTGTACACAGAATTTTCAAAGTAACACTAGACGACTTGTCAATTGTTATTACTGGCATGCTTATAGGTGGTGCTATTCTGAAAAGTCAACCAAAACTGAATTTGGATAGGTTTTATGAGATTGGCCAGTATTTATCACGAAAAGTGTTTGAAAAAAAAAAGGGAATTCATCTTTGGGATGACTGAATATGCAACAGAAACTTGTGGGAGAAACCAATAAAGTAGTTGAGACAAGAATATCAGTTCAATAACTACCTTATTGTTACTCATTATTCAACTAGAGCTTAAGTGTGGAGCACCAAAGTATTTGAAACTGGACAGGTAGATAATATTTTGGAAGTACTGAAACCCGGTAGTACCTAGGATTAGGATGGCCTGCCCATATGGGTTGTAGATGCTTAATGCTTGCCACCAGAACACAAGTATACAGGCTGAAATTGTAACAAGTATTCCAATAGGAAAAGTGATCCATGCAACTTTCAGTAGTTTTGCAGCATTTTCTTCAGCTGATGCACCATCACTGCACAAGCATAATATGTGTCAGGTGCATACTCAAATAAATAAACAAACTCTGGTAAAGCAGTAACATTTTCTTTTGAGGTCAGATATTATATTGCCCATTTCGACACTTAAATAAACTATCAACTACTTTTATCATGTTAAAATTAGTTTAGAAAAGATTTAACAATAGGACGCAAGAAGTAATCACCATCTAATGTCTGCACGTAAACATGCTCGCCGAAATCCTTCTCGACTAAGAAACAATATGCAAGTGACTAAAAGATGAAACTGCACTGCATAAATCTGCAGTTTAAAATGGAAATCAGATAGGAACAAGTTACAGCACAAGATCCACAATAAGCATGAAAACGAAATAATGAAATCTTTAACAGCTATCGAAAGCTATCACTGGAAAGTTCACCGAAAAGCAGAAATATGGATCAATGAAAACAAAGAAACTACTAATTTAACATTAGAATTACCGCGTAGTCTGCTTCGTCAAGGTGTCTTACAATCCATGAATTAAAGATAAAGGGAATTCCCCTCGCCAAAACCTGTGTAGCTAAGCATTGATGAAAAACAAATAACACATAAATTTACAGGAACAGGAGAACCAAAAAACTCAACTTGCGGATGAGAAACGAATTCATTTAGATAAGCACTAAACTAACTAACCCATCAAATATTTGAACGTTCGTGCAAAATTAGTACGATCACCATCTTCAATCCCTTGAGATGGCACTGGTTCTTTTGACATCTCAAGAAAATATCCTGGAAACTAAGAACAATAGAAGAAAAGTGATGAGCTAAAATATCATGGAAAATATCCTGGTTCTTTAATCTTTTAAAATATTTCTAGTGCATATACTTCGAATAACTAGTAATAACCTAATCAAAATACATGACTAAATAATAGGTATCCTCTCTATTACTAATTTGTAACAGACACCAAATTCAGTACAATTTGAGCAAATGATCAAATATTTACTAGTCTATCCAGTTAAGCATTTCTTCAAACACTATCAACACCATCATTAGCATAAGCATTTTTGTTTACCACATTCATGACTATAAGTAATCTATATGTAGCAAATACACCATATCAGAACACAGCTGACAAACAGACAGTCATACTAGACAATTATAAAAGAATCTGATATCCAGATTGCACGATGATGGTAAAAGGAATAAAAAAAAACCCTTATTAATCTATCAAATTTTGATTGACAAAAGAAAAGTTGTACCTTTGATAACTCAGCACCAAAAATTTGTTGAACAGAAAACCAAATCTCTAATTCATGAATTCTCTGTAAAAGAAAACCTCCTAGTTGCTTTTGCTTCCAGTGTTCAGGGTTCAGGAAAAAATAGAAGAAAACAGAGAGTTGTAAAAAAATTTGGATCTCGGTGCAAATGTCAATCAATAGTGGGCTTTAAACCCTAAACCCGACCCGATTATATTCCGGGTTCTCCTATATAAACTCACATTTGAGGGGAGAAAAGTCATACTACCTACTACATCTGTCTGTGTTGTGGTTGAGAGAAATAGAGAGATAGAATGGCGGCCATGACTGCAGCTTCATCATCTTCACTAGTAACAAAACAAAACCCAATTCTATCATCATCTTCTTATTCTTATTCTTATTCACAATCATTCAATCAAAATCTTAGAATATCCAACACCAATTTCATCAAATCCCCAATCAATTTATCCCTATCCTCAAAATCATCTTCACGAATTGTTCCTGTTTCTGCAAGTGCTACTGATTCTTCTTCTGATACTTCATTCACAGCAGCAACTGCTTTTCATGGAGTTTGTTATGTACTAGGGGAAAATATAGATACAGACCAAATCATACCAGCTGAATACCTAACATTAGTCCCATCAAAACCCGAGGAATACAAAAAACTTGGTTCATTTGCTTTAATCGGTTTACCATCAGACCAATACCCAATCAAATTTGTTGAATCAGGTGAATTTCAATCGAAATATTCGATTATTATTGCTGGTGATAATTTTGGTTGTGGTTCTTCAAGAGAACATGCTCCTGTTGCTCTTGGTGCAGCTGGTGTTACCGCTGTTGTTGCGGAATCGTATGCAAGGATTTTCTTTAGGAATTCTGTAGCTACTGGTGAGGTTTATCCGTTGGAATCAGAGACTCGTCTTTGTGATGAGTGTACTACTGGGGATGTGATTACGATTGAGTTGAATGAGAGTTTGTTGATTAATCATACTACTAAGAAGGAATATAAGTTGAAACCTATTGGTGATGCTGGTCCTGTTATTGAAGCTGGTGGGATTTTCGCTTATGCGAGAAAAGCTGGAATGATTCCTACTCTAGCTCCTTCTTCTTAAGGTGAAAATTCTCTAAACCTCGCCTTTTTTTGGTTCCTATAGTTAAATTTTATTTGGCATGATATGGGTTTTTATGCAATGCCACTTATTTTAGTATTTGATGTTTTCTTTGAATGTCATTGTTTACAAAATAAGTTGCATTTATTATGGGGAGGATATACTATATGCATGTTGATTTTGGGGTTCGTTTTATCATTGGTCAGTTTCTTCTTTTAAGTATACCAAATATTTGAATTAAGAATGCATAAGAAACTTGTTCTGTAGAACTTGTTAGAAAAATGATTAGGATTAGTTTCATGAACTTAATTTATGTCAGAGTTTCTGCAAGTTAGCCTTTGTGGGTTGTTTAAATGTTCAGTTTGGATACATTGGTGCTTAGGAAAACCAAATTTAAGATACGATAAGTTAGTGTGCATGCTAGAATCGAGTGAAAGTAGGCAGAACAGACCCCCACAATTGAATAACAATGCCATCTAACTGCTCAGTGAACTGCGGAGATGGAGTTAGATCTAACAGTTGAAAGTGACCTAGGTTTGAATCTTCTTAATACAATTTTAATTTTTTTGTTTCGCTGTTATAACCAATTTATACTAAAAAAACACCCCACCCCACCTCACTAATGAATGTTGTTGTTCATGATAACAATGTCACCACTCAAAATAATCTACTATCCACATTTTATTGGTGGCGGCACTTTCTCGTTCTCCAATAATTAGGGAGACAAATTTGCTTATAACTAAAAGTCCAGAACAGAAAGTATCACCAATGCTACTCCTTTTAGACAGCAAAAAAAGGCCATTACTTTGCCTCTTTGCAGCTGAATTCTACATCATGGCTGCTAGAAAGAGTGGTACCACCTTCCACTGCTTCCATCATTTGTTTGCAATTTCCACGAATCCCATCCACAAATCGGTCATTTCTTTTCCAACTCCCAGAAATTATATGTGACATATGGTGATAGAGCTAGTCGCTTTTCTCAACATGGTCTCCCGGAGGTTGCAGATGGGGCATCACTCCTAAGTTCTACGAACCCATTACCCATCTTATTATATACCAAAGAAAACCTAAAGATTACTTGTAGCTAGTTTTATCCATTATTTTTACTTGATTATTTCCATACACGATTTCAGAAACTATCCTTACTCTATGTATCTGTCATTTTAGCAGAAAACTACATAAATGTAACTTCATCAAAATCCAATACTGTTTTCACAATTTCCACCTCTTTCGAGCAATCCCAGTTTCAACTTTTAGAATCTTAAACGAATGATTTAAGCCCATAAGCAGAAAAAGAGTACTTTGACCATCATACTATCACTTTTTGTTTTTTCGAATCTGTTCCATCGTTCCCCTTGTTATTACTGTGATATTGGTTATGGATTTTCACTTTTCTTATAAGCATTGAACTTGTGCTGTTAACGATTAGGAAATTTGAGGTGTTGATTTCTTTTATAAAGTGCTGATGGTACTTGGCCGCATAAATAATTTGTAGAACTCATTCATTTGAGATTATTCCACCCCTTACTACATATCTTGGCAACTTGCTAGTCTGATTATTTGGATTCTGTAATGGCAACTTAAGGTACCTCTCACAAGCAAAAACCACATGTAAAAGCATCTTACTTAGTACTCCTATACCATAAGGAATTATAAATTGCTTGTCCTGTTATAGCAATACTTTTATTGCAGTATGTGTTTCAGGTTGTTCTAGATAGTATTGTGCTAAGAATTATGGTATGTAAACATAGATACTTTTGTGTCAATTTTCTCCAACTTAGTTACGGTCCACTTTAGGCAGATCTATAAACATTTCGCTGCTGTGCAACATTAAGTAGTTGACATTCTACAAAAAGGATAAACAACTGATGAGAGTTTGATTCCCACTAATAGAAATGTTAGTGTAATTCTCACAACAAAAATTCTAAACAAACAACAACAAAAAAACAACCCAAAAACAACACCTCTTACATTGGAGTGGAACCTACCCCAAAAATGAGACCCCTGCTAAGCTTTTGGGGCAGGTCCCACTTTAATGTGAGAGGTTGTTTTTTGGTTGTTGTTTTTTTGTTGTTTGTCTAGAATCACCCTGTGGATATGGATGTAGGTGGGGCCCCAATGAGGCATACAGATGGTGTTCGGAAATTCTTAACTGTTCAAAAATCTTTCGGTGACCATAAATGCAAGGAATTACACTCCTTGACAAAGTTATCTTGTAGCTTAAATTAAACAATGATTAGTTGCTTTTATATGCCAACACAGTGTTCTTGCTTTCTGTTTTTGTCTCTCTTCTGATACTTCGGCATAGAGTCAACTTGAGGTTTATTATTTCTAGCAATCATACATGTTACTTAGATTTCAATTCAGTTCTTTGACAACTTCCTCATATTTCCAGGGTGTTGGTTCCAATGGAAGGTCAAGAAGAAACAGAAACAAAAGTATGTTCAGGTTGGGCCTCACTGACTCGGGACAAACCAAACTTTCTGAAAGCTTGTCAGTCAAATAATGATGTTGTTCTGTAGGATTCACATTTCACCTGTTTGTTGAGTTACAAATTAGGATTCACTCGAATAAGTTTCCATTCTGTTTGAAAAGATTAGTTACTATCTTGAGTTTTCTTCTTTCAGATATGCAGTGTCAATTCCCATGTTCACTTGTTTAGTGAATTGGATATGTTGATATCTGTGTTTTTTTTCTTCTTTTTTCTGGTAACTAAATGCATTGATACTACTAAATAGAGGAATCTGGTGCTTTAAACTCTGTGACAGGTAGCTTTAAGACATAAAACATAAAAGAGGGCGCTTGTACTGGCAAGATGAATTAGCTCTAGTTGCTGGTTCATTCCCCGGTTGATTTCATGATCTCCAGTTAACTCTCACTCCTGAGTTTGTGTACAAGATAAGGGTGTATGTAATATGTATGCATCTCTTACAATTCACAAATGTCTTGCCAGTGGCAAAAAGAGAACATGTGGTACGTAGTACAAAACCCTAAAATAAACAAAGCACACCATAAACCACTGGAACAAACAAAGCACAAAAACAAAAAACCCGGAAAAACAAGATTCGAGGCCCATCAGCATGGCCTTGCAAAAACATAAAGGTGAATTTACTGGTATACTATCAGTCTTCTGCAGTTAGAGACACCGCTGTCAGGGAAAGAAATTATACTCCTAGGGGTGAATCATATCTTGATTTACATGATTCATGATTTAGTTTTCATTGTTTTTTTTTTTTTGTTTTTTTTTTTTGAAGCATGAATTTTATTAAGTTAAACTGTAATTACATGTGAGAATGTTATGCCCATAAAGTCTGATAATAGAATTTATAGGTGGGGAAATTACATTGTCCCACAATGTTGTTGCAAGCTTCCCTATAGAGCAATCATCTGCCGCTCAATTTGCCAGACTGTCCGCTGCTTGATTTCCTTCTATGTAGACGGGCCTAATAGTATATTGTTGAATTTGGGTAAACCTATACTTAATTTCTGCATTTTGATTAGAAATATACCATGGAGCGTCGGTGTCCGAGATTAGAAATCTCGCTAAGTTCTCCGAGTCTATTTCAAATTGAACTTTTGGCCATCCCTGTTTCGTTGTCGTTCTAGAAGCGATGAGCATGGCCCAAGTTTCTGCTGCAAGTGCAGTGGTGATACCCAGCGGTTGTGCTATTGCTAAGATTGTGTCGGCCTCCTCGTTTCGGCATATAATAACTTCTCCCGCTATTCCGAGATTTTCCCTTGCTACTCCGTCTGTGTTAATTTTTATCCAATCTAAGTGGGGTTTGAGTCATCCCACGAAGATGGTTGTCGTTGCTAGTGTTGTTTGCGCTGGGTTTGGATAAGGTTGCATCCCGGGCAGTACTGGCGGTAAGTGGTTTTGCGCCCATTTATATTCCTGCTGGAGTTTGATAGCCATCTGCATTATATTCGTCGGATTTGGAAGTTGTTGGCGATAAACTGTGTCATTCCTAGCTATCCATAAGGACCAAAGAAGAAAGCAAAAAGTTGTGGTGACTGGGGCAGGAACTTTTTTTTTTTGAGGAGTAAGGATATCGTCATCTGGTGGGGCAATGAGGTGGGAATGCTAGATAGATAGATAGATAACTAAATATTAAAACGGAGAAAATTAATAGTAAAAAAGTCCTTGCATAAAGAAATTTATAGTTTATTGAAGAGAAATGAGAGATAAATATCCTAGCATTTTTAGGGGCCATTCAAAACGAATTAGGGGCCACTTTTTTATTCCCATCCATTGAAGGGGATTAAGGGGTGTCTTAAAAGTAGAAATAGTCTATATTGTCCTTCACCTTTATACTAAATCTAAACCTATATCCTTTATTTTCATAATCATATCATTCCTCTTCTTCTTCTCTTTTCAACCACTGAAAATTTTTTTTCATCGCTTTAATTTTGATTGAAACCAAAGATCGTCGATCAAACAAATTTTGTGATTGTTTAAAATTAAAATCCAAAATTCGTTGACCTTAAAGTTGAAACTTAGAACATAAAAAAAAAAAAAAACTAGTTAAACAAACAAAACGGATAGATGATGGTATAATTGTGATCCAAAATTAGGATTTTATTGCTTAAATCAAAAATTTGATCAGAATTTTTTCTAGGATTTACAGTAGCAGAAACATAATCGGTAGATAATAATCTATTTTACCTACCGATTATGGGTGATGTTCTTTGGAAATGAAGAACATCAACCATAATCGGTAGGTAAATTGATTGTTATCTACTGATTATGTTCATGCTACTACTTCAAATTTTCTGTACTAAAAATTAAACTCAATCGGTAGATAATGAACATAATTTACTATCGATTATAGTAGTACCAAAATTCGAAATCGAATATATTCAGAAGTTAACGTAATACAATTTACTACCGATTATGACCGGTACAAAACTCGAAAATTCGAGTTTTTTTCCAAAATATGATTTTTGGGCCACTCTATATTCGGAGGTTCGAGTAACAATATAAACCTCCGAATATAGTAGTTCCAAGGCTCTATATGCCGAGGCTCATGGTGGTTCCAAAGCCCTATATGCCAAGGCTCATGGTGGTTCTCATTTGGGAGCCAACACATATTCGAAAGTCAAATGAATTACTTGGTCTTCCGATTATGACTAGTACAAAATTCGAAAAATTTCATTTTTTCCAAAATCTGATTTTTGAGCCACTCTATATTCGGAAACCTGGTTAACTACTACTGCTACTGATTATGTCAAGTCCAAAATTCGAAAAATTTCATTTTTTTCCAAAATCTGATTTTTGAGCCACTCTATATTCGGAGGTTCGAGTAACAATATAAACCTCCGAATATAGTAGTGCCAATGCTCTATATGCCGAGGCTCATGGTGGTTCCAAAGTCCTATATGCCAAGGCTCATGGTGGTTCTCATTTGGGAGCCAACACATATTCGGAAGTCAAATGAATTACTTGGTCTTCCGATTATGACTAGTACAAAACTCGAAAATTTGAGTTTTTTTTTCCAAAATCTGATTTTCGACCACTCTATATTCGGAGGTTCGAGTAACAATATAAGCCTCCGAATATAGTAGTGCCAAGGCTCTATATGCCGAGGCTCATGGTGGTTCCAAAGCCCTATATGCCAAGGCTCATGGTGGTTCTCATTTGGGAGCCAATACATATTCGGAAGTCAAATGAATTACTTGGTCTTCCGATTATGACTAGTACAAAATTCGAAAAAATTCATTTTTTTTCCAAAATCTGATTTTTGAACCACTATATATTCGGAAATCTGGTTAACTACTACTGCTTCCGATTATGTTAAGCCCAAAATTCGAAAATTTTCATTTTTTTTTTCAAAACCTAATTTTTAAGCCACTCTATATTCGGAGGTTCGAGTAACGATATAAACCTCCGAATATAGTAGTGCCAAGGCTCTATATGCCGAGGCTCATGGTGGTCCAAAGCCCTATATGCCAAGGCTCGTGGTGGTTCTCATTTGGGAGCCAACACATATTCGGAAGTCAAATGAATTACTTGGTCTTCCGATTATGACTAGTACAAAATTCGAAATTTTTTATTTTTTTCCAAAATCTGATTTTTGAGCCACTCTATATTCGGAAACCTGGTTAACTACTACTGCTTCCGATTATTTCAAGTCCAAATTTCGAAAAATTTCATTTTTTTTTTTCCAAAATGTGATTTTTGAGCCACTCTATATTCGGCGTTTCGAGTAACAATATAAACCTCCGAATATAGTAGTGCCAAGGCTCTATATGCCGAGGCTCATGGTGGTTCCAAAGTCCTATATGCCAAGGCTCATGGTGGTTCTCATTTGGGAGCCAACACATATTCAGAAGTCAAATGAATTACTTGGTCTTCCGATTATGACTAGTACAAAACTCGAAAATTTGAGTTTTTTTTTCCAAAATCTGATTTTTGGGCCACTCTATATTCGGAGGTTCGAGTAACAATATAAGCCTCCGAATAAAGTAGTGCCAAGGCTCTATATGCCAAGGCTCATGGTGGTTCCAAAGCCCAATATGCCAAGGTTCATGGTGGTTCTCATTTGGGAGCCAACACATATTCGGAAGTCAAATGAATTACTTGGTCTTCCAATTATGACTAGTACAAAATTCGAAAATTTTCATTTTTTTTTCCAAAATCTGATTTTTGAGCCACTCTATATTTGGAAATCTGGTTAACTACTACTGCTTCCGATTATGTTAAGCCCAAAATTCGAAACATTTCATTTTTTTTCCAAAATCTGATTTTTGAGCCACTCTATATTCGGAGGTTAGAGTAACAATATAAACCTCTGAATATAGTAGTGCCAAGGCTGTATATGCCGAGGCTCATGGTGGTTCCAAATCCCTACATGCCAAGGCTCATGTTGGTTCTCATTTGGGAGCCAACACATATTCGGAAGTCAAATGAATTACTTGGTCTTCCGATTATGACTAGTACAAAACTTGAAAATTTGAGTTTTTTTCCAAAATCTGATTTTTGGGCCACTCTATATTCGGAGGTTCGAGTAACATATAAACCTCCGAATATTGTAGTGCCAAGGCTATATATGCCGAGGCTCATGGTGGTTCCAAAGCCCTATATGCCAAGGCTCATGGTGGTTCTCATTTGGGAGCCAACACATATTTGGAAGTCAAATGAATTACTTGGTCTTCCGATTATGACTAGTACAAAATTCAGAAAATTTCATTTTTTTTTCCAAAATCTGATTTTTGAGCCACTCTATATTCGGAAATATGATTAACTATTGCTGCTTCCGATTATGTTAAGTCCAAAATTCGAAAAATTTCATTTTTTCCAAAATCTGATTTTTGAGCCACTCTATATTCGGAGGTCTGGTCAACTACTATTGCTTCTGATGATGTCAAGTCCAAAATTCGAAAATTGAATACATTCGGAGGTTAAAGTAACACACTTTAATACCGATTGTAGTATTAACTACCGATTGTGGAAGGGAAATTTTGCCATTACGAAATACGCGAGATAAGGGCTAGCTTCAATTTAAGTTTGGGTGACCCTATTTTGTCTTATTGTTGGCCCCTAATTCCTTTTGGGTGGCCCCTAAAAATGCTAGGATAAATATGTGGAGTAGAAGTGCATTTTTTTGTTGTAAGTAAGATTAAAATTTTGATTCTCTTTAACATATGCTAAAAATTACATAGGCTACAATATACATGGGCTAAAAATAAATTTGAAAGAAAATCCCATATCAAAAAATTTGTTGGGCCAAAACAGGGACGGGCTATAACCTATAGTCTAGTTTAGCCCCATACCGAGTTCGTTTTTGGATACAAACGATTTAGCGAGGGAGCTTGGACGGGCAAGATGAATTAGATCTAGTTGCTAATTCATGTACCACTTGATTTGCATTCCTATGATTAAAAACCATAACCAACTCAAGTTTTTTTTAGTTTGTACAATAAGTTTGAAGATCTCTAGTTAAATCTTACTCCTTCTAAGTTGATGTACAATGAAATGACGACGGTACCAAGTACACCATAATCTTTTCAATATCAACCTATTTAAGAAGCACAATGATTGACATGAACTCTCAAGAATAGAGCAACAAGATGTCAACAAATTCCGGAACCGAACCAACTATGGGATCAAACCAAGTGTTTGATTAATGTACTGGTGTATTTACTTTAATTGTAAAGATAAATAAATATAATGCGGAAGTAAAGTAAATAATACGTATTGATCTCTATACCCTGGTGACTATTATTATAGAGGCGAAATTCAGAATAATAACAGACGAAAACTAGAAAACAGAACAAACTAGAAACCAGATTCGAATAAATATATTTGTTAGAGCATGGCTCGGTTGAACCCACCAAGCGTTTGTATGTCAAGTTTGGTTGTCATATTTTAGTGAATCAAAACTCATGTTAAGAGTCACTTGATTATGTACTAGAGTCAACTTTGTATAGGTTAGCTTGAAAGTATTAGGATATGAGACATTACAAGTATTGCGAAGTCTTGAAGATGTGAAGAAGCAAGGAGCTACAACGACAACAATCATCCTTCCACTTGAGGTTAGTGATATTTGACTTGAACTGTTTCATTCCATAACGTATCTTTCAAGTCGTGCATATTGAAAACAAAACTGCGTAGCATATTTGAACTTTAGATAGACATAGTATTAAGGAATACAATACGAGGTTTATTGCTTAAACATTAAACTTTGTAGATAAGACATCGCCATAATCATTTTAATGTTATTGTGATTATGTATGGGTATGAGGTGAGGATTTCATCCTAGGGAACAATGTTTTACATGTGTTCTAAGGAAGTAAGTTCATAAACTTATTTGTGAACCGAAAAGGAAATTGCCAGGTGTTATTGGTTTTGTTATTCATTGCATATCTTATGAACAACCAATATGTGTGATTGAGTATAACCACTCACAACTTGTTTGTGTTCTTGGTAGAACTATTCACAAAGGCCTGACTTATGTATTGGTATGACTTTTATTAGTGAAACCGATCTTAAGTAATCACCTGAGATGTATGATCGGGTTTGTGATTTTATGTCTGACCAAATATGGGAAAGGGGAACCGATCCTAGTAAGAGGTGCAATAAATCACAAAGGGGAACCGATCCTTGTATGGGGTGCAACAAGGTTTATAGCAGAAAGGGGAACCGATCCTATGGACATGTGCAACACGTTTTTAGGCAAAGGGGAACCGATCCTATGGACATGTGCAACACATATAAGTTAGATACCATATATATGTGGGGAACCGATCCTAGTACCTAGTCAACCGAATTTTGGAAAGCTAGTGTGACTATGCACAATACTCACATGGAAGGTAGAACCGGAACTTGTTTTGGTAGAACCGTTAAACCCATGATTGTGATTGAATGTTTGTTTGATCAATCACATAGTTCTTGAAAGTCAGATGAACCAATTCTAAACTTGTTTGGAAGTGTGGCAAATCGGTTTCAAGGTTGTAAGTGTGAAAGAGAACTTACAAAGTAAGGATGTCGACATACTTTGAACACGTGCTATGAATGTTTATTTCTTTAGTTGTTCAAAGTTATTCCTTAATATCTAAGGGAAGAGAATCCCAGGATCCAAACATAAGTAAGTTAAAAATCTTTTAATTAAGGTTATTAATTTCATTTTGTAGGGAAATATAAGAATTAGTAATGTGCATTTACTAATTAGATTTTCCGAGAGATTTCGATCATTATTTTTAGACAGAGCATTTCCAGGAATTATGGAAACCGAATTTGTGCTTTAATGAATATCTTGAGAATATTTTCGGTTTTGGAAATTCCTTGGTGTCCAAACTTCCTTGTCTATAAATACTTGAAGTTTGCCTTTCTAGCAAACTAATCCTTCGTAACAACAGACATCCTCTTTGTTGTTTTGTTACTGGTGAAGCCACCTATTCAGAGAGGAGAGTAACCTAATTAGGAGAAATATCTTACGGCCGCTCAGTTTAAAGTCTTCTTTGGGATTGAGAAGCTCTAGCGTGTACCGTTGGTGGGAAACTAGATAATTGCGGTTTATCTTTTGTATTCGATTGATTTGATTGACTAACGGTGGTTGAAATGTGATTGCACCTAGTTTGTTTATGCTTGAGAATCTTCTCTTCTGATATAAGATTCACTCAAACTAGTTCAGAGTTTCGACATGGATCTTTAGACTGTTGTTAGTTCTAAAGACGATCTTGTGATAATCCATTGTTAACAGACTCTGTTTTGAATCACAAGAGATTCAAGTGATTGTGTGCAGTTTTTTTATTGAAGATTTAAGAATATTTGAAGACAAAGAAGATATTGAAGATCTGACTTGGGTTTATAATCTTTGGTGTGCACAATACTTGTTTCGGTAAAAGAGGATCCAATTAATAATCAGTTTATCTTTGTGGTAGATTGGATTGATTAATTGAGTAGATCGGCATCAAAATAATTCTTTGGATTAAGAGTGTTGATTGGCTTAATCTTAAACGATTACTTCGGTAATTGAACATAAGATAGATCTAAGGACCTAACGAAGGAGTTTATGTTAAGATAAACGGAAGAGCCTTTGTCCGACTCATATCACTTGGTTGAAGAGAGTTGATACCAAACAGATTTGTTGTTCCTTTACTGTTTGGAATATGAACCAAAGGAATTATTCCAAGTACGTGACTTATTTATAAGTTGGAGGCGTGGGAATACATACGGAACTAGGTGAACTATAGGTTTAGTTGCTTAGTCTCAATCATACGAAGTTAGGTGTAATTTTGTGTAGCGGCTTAATCCTGAGAGTATTCAATTCTGGACAAGGTCCCGGGGTTTTTCTGTACTTGCGGTTTCCTCGTTAACAAAATCTTGTTGTGTCATTTACTTTATATTTCCGCATTATAATTGTTTTATTATAATTAAAGTAAATTACACAAACGTTAATTCCTATTTACTTGATAAGTGAATCCTATTGTGTTTGGTTAAGTCCGAACCTTTTTATCAAGTAACATACTTCGTTGTTGTATTGTCTCGATCTCGCATCCATAGACGATCACACGAAGTGTGAACCGGTTAGTTGTACTGTCTCGACTCAGTCCATAGACAATCACTTTCGGAGAAAGGACTTATAGGTAGGAAATGTTTTAGCTTGAGGTATATTTGGGTACCCTCGCCTTTTCAATATCTTCTCTATATTATGAACAAGAAAAATATTACAATTCTCTCTTTGTTACGCTCACAATCTCTCTAAACAGTTTAACCTTTAACTGTTTTGCTAAGCTTGCTTTTACAATAATTAATTGCCTCACAAACTTCTCTCTCTAGTCTAGGTGTGTTTGTATCACAAACCACACTATCTAGATCTAGGTGTGTCTGTATCACAAACCACACTCTAGATGTCTTAGCTATGAGCTAAACACCTCTATTTATAGCTTTAACGGTTTCACAAACCTTGTAGGAATCTATTTCCTTATCTAGGAATAATTCATTTTCTAGTTATATTTCCTTATCTAGGAATTACCTCCGTGTCTAGGAAGTATTTCCTTATCTAGGTAAACTTCCTTACTTTGGTTTGGTTTCCCAAACCTCTTAGGAATCTATTTTCCTTATACAGGAATACTGTCTTAAATCAGTAATCTCTCCTAAATTACAATTCTATCCTCAATTCGTCTTGAGGATCACTAGGTCGCAGGGAGATGAAGATACACATGTATCATTACCCCTCCCCCCCCTAATTTGTGCTTTAATGAATATCTTGAGAATATTTTCGGTTTTGGAAATTCCTTTGAGTCCAAACTTCCTTGTCTATAAATACTTGAAGTTTGCCTTTCTAGCAAACTAATCCTTCGTAACAACAGACTTCCACTTTGTTGTGTTGTTACTGGTGAAGCCGCCTATTCGGAGAGGAGAGTAACCTAATTAGGTGAAATTTCTTACGACCGCTCAGTTTAAAGTCTTCTTTGGGATTGAGAAGCTCTAGCGTGTACCGTTGGTGGGAAACTAGATAATTGCGGTTTATCTTTATTATTCGATTGATTTGATTGACTAACGGTGGTTGAAATATGATTGCACCTAGTTTGTTTATGCTTGAGAATCTTCTCTTCTGATATAAGATTCACTCAAGCTAGTTCAGAGTTTCGATAGGGATCTTTATACTGTTGTTAGTTCTAAAGATGATCTTGTGATAATCCATTGTTAACAGACTCCGTTCTGTGCGTGATTGATCACAAGAGATTCAAGTGAATATGTGCAGGTTTTTTATTGAAGATTTAAGAATATTTGAAGACAAATAAGATATTGAAGATCTGACTTGGGTTTATAATCTTTGGTGTTCACATTACTTGGTTCGGTAAAATAGGATCCAATTAATAATTGGTTTATCCTTGTGGTAGATTGGATTGATTAATTGAGTAGATCGGCATCAAAACAATTCTTTGGATTAAGAGTGTTGATTGGCTTAATCTTAAACGATTACTTCGGTAATTAAACATAAGATAGATCTAAGGACCTGACGAAGGAGTTTATGTTAAGATAAACGGAAGAGCCTTTGTCCGACTCATATCACTTGGTTGAAGAGAGTTGATACCAAACAGATTTGTTGTTCCTTTACTGTTTGGAATATGAACCAAAGGAATTGTTCCAAGTACGTGACTTATTTATAAGTTGGAGGCGTGGGAATACAGACGAAACTAGGTGAACTATAGGTTTAGTTCTTTGGTCTCAATTATACGAAGTTAGGTGTAATTTTGTGTAGCGGCTTAATCCTGAGAGTATTCAATTTTGGACAAGGTCCCGGGGTATATCTGCATTTGCAGTTTCCTCGTTAACAAAATCTTGTTGTGTCATTACTTTATATTTCCGCATTATAATTGTTTTATTATAATTAAAGTAAATTACACAAACGTTAATTCCTATTTACTTGATAAGTGAATCCTATTGTGTTTGGTTAAGTCCGAACCTTTTTATCAAGTAACATACTTCGTTGTTGTATTGTCTCGATCTCGCATCCATAGACGATCACACGAAGTGTGAACCGATTAGTTGTATTGTCTCGACTCAGTCCATAGACAATCACTTTCGGAGAAAGGACTTATAGGTAGGAAAAGTTTTAGCTTGAGGTATATTTGGGTACCCTCGCCTTTTCAATATCTTCTCTAGATTATGAACAAGAAAAATATTACAATTCTCTCTTTGTTACGCTCACAATCTCTCTAAACAGTTTAACCTTTAACTGTTTTGCTAAGCTTGATTTTACAATAATTAATTGCCTCACAAACTTCTCTCTCTAGTCTAGGTGTGTTTGTACCACACTATCTAGATCTAGGTGTGTCTGTATCACAAACCACATTCTAGATGTCTTAACTATGAGCTAAACACCTCTATTTATAGCTTTAACGGTTTCACAAACCTTGTAGGAATCTATTTCCTTATCTAGGAATAATTCATTTTCTAGGTATATTTCCTTATCTAGGAATTACCTTCTTGTCTAGAAAGTATTTCCTTGTCTAGGTAAACTTCCTTACTTTGGTTTGGTTTCCCAAACCTCTTAGGAATCTATTTTCCTTATACAGGAATACTGCCTTAAATCAGTAATCTCGCCTAAATTACAATTCTATCCTCAATTCGTCTTGAGGATCACTAGGTCGTGGGGAGATGAAGATACACATGTATCATGCCCCCCACCCCCCCTTAATTTTTGCTTTAATGAATATCTTGAGAATATTTTCGGTTTTGGAAATTCCTTTGTGTCCAAACTTCCTTGTCTATAAATACTTGAAGTTTGCCTTTCTAGCAAACTAATCCTTCGTAACAACAGACTTCCTCTTTGTTGTGTTGTTACTGTTGAAGCCGCCTATTCGGAGAGGAGAGTAACCTAATTAGGCGAAATCTCTTACGGACGCTCAGTTTAAAGTCTTCTTTGGGATTGAGAAGCTCTAGCGTGTACCGTTGGTGGGAAACTAAATAATTGCAGTTTATCTTTTGTATTCGATTGATTTGATTGACTAACGGTGGTTGAAATATGATTGCACCTAGTTTGTTTATGCTTGAGAATCTTCTCTTCTGATATAAGATTCAGTCAAACTAGTTCAGAGTTTCGATAGGGATCTTTAGACTGTTGTTAGTTCTAAAGATGATCTGTAATAATACATTGTTAACAGACTTCGTTCTGTGCGTGATTGATCACAAGAGATTCAAGTGATTGTGTGCAGGTTTTTTATTGAAGATTTAAGAAGATTTGAAGACAAAGAAGATATTGAAGATCTGACTTGGGTTTATAATCTTTGGTGTTCACAATACTTGTTTCGGTAAAAGAGGATCCAATTAATAATCGGTTTATCCTTGTGGTAGATTGGATTGATTAATTGAGTAGATCGCCATCAACACAATTCTTTGGATTAAGAGTGTTGATTGTCTTAATCTTAAACGATTACTTCGGTAATTGAATATAAGATAGATCTAATGACATGACGAAGGAGTTTATGTTAAGATAAACGGAAGAGCCTTTGTCCGACTCATATCACTTGGTTGAAGAGAGTTGATACCAAATAGATTGGTTGTTCCTTTACTGTTTGGAATACGAACCAAAGGAATTTTTCCAAGTACGTGACTTATTTATAAGTTGGAGGCGTGGGAATACAGACGGAACTAGGTGAACTATAGGTTTAGTTGCTTGGTCTCAATTATACGAAGTTAGGTGTAATTTTGTGTAGCGGCTTAATCAAGGGAGTATTCAATTCTGGACAAGGTCCCGGGGTTTTTCTGCATTTGAGGTTTCCTCGTTAACAAAATCTTGTTGTGTCATTTACTTTATATTTCCGCATTATAATTGTTTTATTATAATTAAAGTAAATTACACAAACGCTAATTCCTATTTACTTGATAAGGGAATCCTATTGTGTTTGGTTAAGTCCGAACCTTTTTATCAAGTAACATACTTCGTTGTTGTATTGTCTCGATCTCGCATCCATAGACGATCACACGAAGTGTGAACCGATTAGTTGTATTGTCTCGACTCAGTCCATAGACAATCACTTTCGGAGAAAGGACTTATAGGTAGGAAATGTTTTAGCTTGAGGTATATTTGGGTACCCTCGCCTTTTCAATATCTTCTCTAGATTATGAACAAGAAAAATATTACAATTCTCTCTTTGTTACGCTCACAATCTCTCTAAACAGTTTAACCTTTAACTGTTTTGCTAAGCTTGCTTTTACAATAATTAATTGCCTCACAAACTTCTCTCTCTAGTCTAGGTGTGTTTGTATCACAAACCACACTATCGAGATCTAGGTGTGTCTGTGTCACAAACCACACTCTAGATGTCTTAACTATGAGCTAAACACCTTTATTTATAGCTTTAACGGTTTCACAAACCTTGTAGGAATCTATTTCCTTATCTAGGAATAATTCATTTTCTAGGTATATTTCCTTATCTAGGAATTACCTTCTTGTCTAGGAAGTATTTCCTTATCTAGGTAAACTTACTTACTTTGGTTTGGTTTCCCAAACCTCTTAGGAATCTATTTTCCTTATACAGGAATGCAGCCTTAAATCAGTAATCTCGCCTAAATTACAATTTTATCCTCAATTCGTCTTAAGGATCACTAGGTCGTGGGGAGATGGAGATACACATGTATTATGCCCCCAGAACTTGAACTCTTGTGAATGTTATATTTGGAGGTTAGGGAACTCGAGAGTTCCTTTCACCCTGCTGAATCATCTCTCTTTGCTGGAAACTTGACCTTGACGTCTAATTTGAAAAGCTTCCATATATCCTCCTCTTGTCTTAATCACTCTTCGCTCCATAATGCAATCTTCTTCGAGAGGTTTTTCTTCTTCCTCGTCATTTTCTTCAAAAACACCAAATGAAAACGTAGTATTTTTCTTTGCCTTCGACTTGGATGTATGAGAGCGAATACATTCAGTCAAGTCGTTAATAATAGTTTGAATCAACTTCATGTCTATTTGTTGCGTAGCCACCTTTTCTTCCATAGTTTGTGGTTCGCGTTGCTTAGGATCATCATCTGACTTAGTCATCCTTGATTCCCTTGTTCTCCTAACGTATTCAATTTTCGAGTAACTAACCAAGTTGTTTGTAGAGAGATCTAGTGAAAACCATAGACCACTGGAATCTTCCCACTGAGATCTAGCTATAAGGATCACTAGTTCCTAGGGAGAGGAAGATATACATGTATCAGTAAATCACACGACACATAAGATTTTTGTTAACGAGGAAACCGCAAATGCCGAAAAAACCTCGGGACCTAGTCTAGCTTTATATACTCTCAGAATTAAACCGCTATACAAACAGTACTACCAACTTCATATTGTTGAGACCAAGTAAACCTTCAGTATTCCTGCTCCTATTACCAATCTGGTCTATTCACGTGAATCCTAAGATAGAGTCCATTATGTTAAGTTATTTCACCCGTTGTGAAGACTTATATCACTCAACCCTTTTGGATTGTATTCTGAAACAATAAAGGACTAATCTGTCTCAGTAATTGCTTTATAAATCTCACAGATCAACAAGTTAATCAGAGGTATAGTTGACTTATAAAGGTTATTCCGCTTAATCAATATAAACTTCTTTGTGTTGGTTTAGATCAACTGAGATTTAGATTATAGAAATAATCAATCCTTAGTTCACAATACATCGTATTCAGATCTTGAAGAGAACCACCAAATGATAGATCTTCGATTTATACAACAAGTTATATATGAAGTTTTATCAAAGATAAACAAATTTGTCGGATCCCAATCAATCAAGTGTGCATGAAATATAATCACAAATATCAGAATACCAATAAAGAAAATATGTCAGTCGTCAAATTTTCACACTTCAATGTACCTTCACAAACAACTTGATTCCCTCGTGATCGTTTAGCACAAAACGGAGTCTATTAACAATGGATGATAGCAATTCCTATCGCAAGTCTATTTTAATTGGAGTGACCTTATATTAGAAGAAAAGGATCATGAAATAAACAAACTAGGTACAATCAAGGTTCAACTTACGATTTAATTTCGCATCAACTGTCCTAATAAAAATTTCTTGATCCCAAAGAAGTCTTTAAATGAAGCACACATAAGAGATTTCACCTAATTAGATTTCTTTCCTCTTCGAGAGAGTATTATGAGAATACTACTGGCTTTCCTCACATTAACTACAAGATGATGTACATGCATTACCCGACAAGTTTGCAAGATGAACAAATTTCACTATTTATAATGACAAAGGTAGTTTGGGAACCAAGTAATTTCCAAATCCGAAAATATGCAAAGATATGCAATAAATACCAAATTTTGGTTTTCACTAAATTCCAACTGTTGTCCAACTAATATACCAAAATCCATGATGGATGACAACTCAATATTAGCTAGCATACGTATACTTTACTAATGTATTATGAAAATATATGATTTAATTATTGGGAAATTAAGGACATAAATTACGAATATCAAAAGTGATATTACGAAATATCTCAGTTTGGGATCTTACCTTGAGTATCAAGGAAAATACTTGAACATTAATTGATAAGAGTTTAACATATGTTCAAAATATTATGTCGACATTAATGAACTTTCCATGTTAACCAAAACATATTCCGATATCTTTGTAAACCCGAAAGTAATAGACAAATTGGAAACACGTTTTTAATTTTTTAACCTATTAGGGATCGGTCATGCTATATATCCCCAAGTAAGGAATTGATCTTGCTATAGATCCCCAGGTAGGAATCGGTCCTACTGTATATCCCTAGGACTGGTATTAGTATAGATCCTTGTTTAAGGAAACGTTCCTAGAATATATCCTTTGATTCCTTTCAAATATGAAATTAGTCTCACAAGTCTACTTCCTTGAATTCATATAGTCAAACATACTTTTCAAGGCATGGAATCAAACTAAAATTCAACACATTAAACTAGTAACGAATTACCAAATAGTGTTATGTCGATTTTATGAAGTTCAAAAGATAAACGTTATACTTCATAATCCGATATACCAAATTTGTATGAAACAACTCGTAGATACTTCCTTAACTGATCATAAAAGAATGATCAAGTCACCAATGCTAGAGATATATAAATATAACTTTGTATGTTATGTTTTCAATATAAATGACTTGAAAGAAACGTAAAAAGAAATTGAAACAAGTAAAGTCTGTATTACTAACCTCGAACAGAAGGATGATGTCCACGTGTCGATACGTCTTCGGGTTCTTCAAAGTAACACAAGTTTATCTCAACATTTCTAATGTTCCTAGTCTAACCTAACAAAGTTGAGTCTAGTAATTTAATCAAGCAGCTTCGAGTTTTAGAGCTAAAATATAACAACCAAATTTGACATACAATCGCTTGGTGGATTCAACCAAGCAATGCTCTAACATACAGGATTAGGTTGTAGGCATCTCATTCAATTTAAAAATATCTAGTACAACCCCTAAAACAAACAAAGCACAAAAAAAATAAAAAAAAATTGAGCCCCATGAGGATGGTTGCGCAAAACATAAAGGAAAAAAAAAAGCATGTTGATGTTGGTATCACAATTCCTCCATCTCCTTGATTAAAAGAAAGTTACTGATGATGGAAATTAAACCTATGAAGTCAACATCTATTTTCTGAAAAAATGAGAGAGATTTTAGATAATAGTGTATATACCTCATCAAATTATTGCAACGTCCGATGATTAACTCTTACAGACAAGTCCATAATTGTACATCCGGTAGATGCATATTGGTCAACTAGTTATATCCAAATAGAAAAGAGAGCTGCTGCTGCAGTCGAAATCCGGTCCAGGAAGCAGAAAACTTTTAAAGATGTTCAAGGATTCTATATATTGTAGATGATTATGGTTCGTAAGTGAAAAAGCGGGGGTACAACAGCCACAACCAATATTTCGTTTAGGCAATCTGTATGGACTAACTCCAATATAATTCCAAGAGAATCAACTATACAATCAGACTCAATCAATGTAAACATATCCAAGAGTTATATCTCTATGCAATACAATCTGCAATCGAACAGAAAGAGTTCTGTGAGCCTGATTGATATGAGAAACAACTTGAACGATACCAAAGACCAATGTTCAAGTGTCAATCAATTTATATCAACAACCAAAGGTTGGATTATTTAATTGATTGAACTATGTACAACCTGTGATATTTCAATTATATAGAAAATATAATGCCGAAAAGAAATAACACAGACACCAGAAATTTTGTTAACGAGGAAACCACAAATGCAGAAAACCCCCGGGACCTAGTCCAGATTGAACACCATACTGTATTAAGACGCTACAGACACTAGCCTACTATAAGTTAACTTCAGACCGGAATGTAGTTTAGCCCTAACCAATCTCACACTGATCAAGGTAAAGTTGCGTTCCTTACGCCTCTGAATCCTAGCAGGACTCTATGCACTTGATTCCCTTAGCTTATCTCATCAAAACTAAGATTTGCTATGACCCAAAGTTGAAGACTTGATAAACAAATCTGTCTCACACAGAAAAGTCTATTGAATAGATAAATCTGTCTCCCACAGAAATATCTACGAGTTTTGTTCTGACTTTTGATAAATCAAGGTGAACGGGAACCAATTGATACACCGGACTTATATTCATGAAGAACAACCAAGTAATATCAATCACCTCACAATAACTTAATCATATGGTAGTAAAATAAGTTATTGTGGAATTACAAACGATGTGACGAAGATGTTTGTGACTAATTTTTATCTTACCTATCCGAGATTAAATCTCGAGCAAATCTTAGAGAAGATAGTACTCAATACGATAGAACAAAGTAAGATCAGAACATACAACTATAGAGAAAATAGTTGGGTCTGGCTTCAGAATCCGAATGAAGTCTTTAAGTCGTTAACCTATAGTGGTTTTAGGAAAAACCTAGGTTAAAGGAGAATCGACTCTAGTACGCAACTAGTATCACACATGAGGTGTGGTGATTATGTTTCCCAGTTGCTGGAGGTCTCCCTTATATAGTCTTCAAATCAGGGTTTGATAACTTTGGGACAAAGCAATCAATATTCACCATTAGATGAAAACCTGATTAGATTCAAGAAAATATCTTTCAACCGTTAGATTGTCTTGGCTTGTTACACACAAATGAAATGTACCTTCATTTAGATATGGGTAACCATACCTAATCGTGTACACTTAGTTGGCTCAACAATAGTTAACCGAAGTTAGCCATATGAACACTTTCATATCAACCTTGTTCATCTTAACAAAACTAGTTAAAATGAATCAAATGAAACTAGTTATAGAGTTGTTCAATTGTTTATATTCTCATAGAAGTATACAAGACACAATTGAAGCAAAATCGGTTTTGAATCACTCGAATCAATTCATGAACATTATAGCCACGGTTTGCAAAAGATTGCATTCCTTATTATAGAAATGTATTTATTCATGACTTAGCCGATTTTAGAACTTTAACCATTCAAGTACGCAAACGGGTATGCATACTTAGAGTTCCGGACTTGGTCTGTGTTCGCCAGTATGCAAATAAGTACGCATACTATCGTTCACAACCGAACTCAATTGAAGTTAGTATGAAAACGTGTACGCATACTATAGTTCCCGGACTTCAACTGTTGAATCAGTACGCATACGAGTATGCACACTAGATTCCCGGACTTGGAGTAACTTGCAACAGTTAGCATACAAGTACGCATACTGTGCTATACCCAATCAATGGTTAATTGTTTTAAACTCCCATTTTAATGATTGAAACATTCTTAAAAGACGAGAATAACTGTCTCACACAAACTATTAACTTCAAAGCAATTTTCAAGTGATCAAATGATCAACACGAAACATTCCGAGTCTACATCAAATGACTGTCTCACACAAATCATATAAGATGTTACCAGGCGATTTTCACATGATCAAAGCGAAAGCTTACCAACACATATTTCAAGAAATATGTAAGAGACTTAAACTCAACTCGAAATATCAAATGTGTATAATTTAAAGTCTATATAGTTATACGACTTTGTCTCAATAGGAGATAGAATAGGAATATACTTCTAAGTGATAGATGAGTTCAAGTCTCCACATACCTTTTGTTGATGAAGTTCCACAAGATCCCCTTAGTAGTTCTTCGTCTTCAATCGATGAACATCGTGAAGTCTAAAGCTCAACTACACATTATATCCTAATCCGAGACTTAGCAATAAGTAGACTAGAAATCAAGACTTATAGTTTTGACAACTAAACTTGACAAACAATTTTGAGATAGCAACGCTTGCGAGTTTGACCGAGCATTGCTCTAACAGTAAGTATGTCCTGCAGTGAGAATAGATCAGAAGATTTACATATAGTTATCTTTCTGACCAGAACAGGAATGTTCCTTTCCCTCTGCTTACCAACATTGATGTACCATCTGGGTGGTTGTGTCAGATAAACTCAATACTGTAAGAGGGAAAATTGAAATACTGGTGTAATTTTCAGTCTTCTGCAGTTAGAGATAATCGACACTGAAACTATAGAAAAGGAATATATTAGAATCAAGCTTAGAAGGAACAACCCATTCTTCTAAGTTTTTCATATGTTGGATCTTCTTCGTTTTAACAAAAGGAACAATGACACTTCTTGATAATGATATCATCTCAAGTAAAAGCCTTTGGCATGATATCTTTAACATAGTGAAAAAAGACATAGTGGAGGGTTGAAGAGTTTCAAATTCTGTCCATTGGTATCATCAAGGGATGAAGAGTTTCAAATTCTGTCCATTAGTATCATCAAACAATGGATATTTACCACTGTATTACAGTGACATCGACATTACATATATATATATATATTGATGATTATTGATATATAGATTTATTCTACTAACTCAATTTTAGGAACCAATCAGAGTTTCAACAAACTCCCCCATATAGTTATAATCAATATCTACATGCTTTTTATGAGCATGAGAAACTGGATTTGTAGCAAGACTATTGGCACTTATGTCTTCACATAAGTGAGTTGTGGGCCTTTATAGATCAACATTCAGTTCTTTCAACAGATAACAAATCCATAAGAAGTAACTGTCAAAGACTTGCATTCAGCTTCAATACTAGAATGTGAAATAGTGCCTGCTCAAGAAGTAATATAAAGACATTAACTCCTTCATTGGAAACCATTTACTTAAAGAATATAATTGACTTCTGATTGATAGATAAGTTTTAGTCTCCACATACCTTTTTTTGATGAAGTTCCCCCAATATCCTCAGTAGATCTTCTTCTTCAATTGGTGAACGCCGTGAAGTCTAAAGATCAACTACACATTCTATCCTAATCCGAGACATATAGCTATAAGTAGACTAGAAATCAACAATATAGTTCTGATCAACTAAACTTGACAAACAAGCTTGAGATGGGAACGCTTGCAAGTTCGACCGAGCAGTGCTCTAACACTCAAATCAGTTACGAGTTTTACTGAAGCCCTAAATTTCAAACATGATCTTGGTGACATATAAGAAGAGTGATAATCTTGGGGACTGACAGCCCATCACCACGACGACACGGTTAAGGGTCAACACCCTAATTCGGTTCGACGGTTCATTCATATCACACATTTTTCTGCCGTTTGCACAATACTTCCCAAGTATGAACAGAAGGGCATCACCAAACAAGGTCTGTCAAAGGGTTAAGGTCAATTCTACGGACTTTCGTCTACCTTAATCAATCAAAGACGTAAACAAACCAGCGAAATATACAATAAAAGGATTGTCATTCAAAAATCATAATTCAATATCTATGAAGCAAAGTTGCTCAAATGATCAAAATAACATCTACTATGAAGATTTTTTTTTTTTAAAATAAAAAAAATATGTTCAACTATTCAGGGAGATTGCAAGTAAGACTAATCATCAGATTCATCGTTGTCTTCACGATCATCATCTTCTGTGAAATCTTCTTCAAGTTCCTCTTCAGAGCCATCTCCATAATTCTTATCAGGAACTTCCTCCAAGAGATCTTCAGGATCGTCGTACATTGCGTCTGAATAGTCGTCTTCTTCACATTCGGCTTGGAAATCGGCTTTAGCCAATCGTTCAACCCTCATATCAGGCGGATATGGCTTTACCTTGCGTTCGATAGGTCTCTAGACAGACTCAGATTCATATGCATCTGAAGCAAAAGTTACACCATCAGCATGAGGTCGAACTTCATTTTCTGCCGCTAGTCTTGCTTGCTGAGTTTGACGCCGTCTCCGCCCATAAGCAGAGGGATTTTCGTCTTAGCCCTTTTCTTTTGTGATATTTCATCACGTCTTTGTTTTGACTATGCATCCACTAAGCTCAAGAAATCATAGATTCCAGCACGAACCACTCCTAGATGAGCAAGAGACACGTATCAACTTTCTTGTCTTATTGAAAGGTTGATTCATAACATCTGCAAAAAAAGTTATCTCCGGTTTGGTGTTTCTGGAACATTTCTCAGAGGATTCGGGAACGTGGTTATCTCCAAGAGATTTCATTATCTGTTACGAAAAACGTGGAGTCAAAACATGTTGGTAACAACACGCATTAAAATGGTAGCAGTCTGATCCTTACCTGATTACAATTTCACTAGCAATTAGTGATTTCAAAAAATTTGCTCGTTTCTTTAACCTGTATAGACAAGAAAAGTTCTTTACTCAAAAAATAAATAAAAATTTAATGTGAATAAGTCACGTAATTTTGATTAAAAAAAAAAGGTGTGAAGTTACTTGGTGGCCCGGTTAGTTCAGATTCACAATTTTGCAAGGACTTGGTTGTTAATAGGGTGCATAAGACTTTGGGTCTGATGGAAGCTATTAAGAAGCTGGAAGATCCACAGTGTGAGTTATTACTCTTATGGAGCTGCAGTGGAGTCTCTAGACTTTACTTTTCTATGCGCACGACTAAGCCTGAATACTTGTCTGATGCACAGCCGTTGTATGATGAGAACTTGTTCGAATACTTACGGCAACTTCTTATAGGTGATGGCCCTGGTTTTGGGTTGCTTCAACAGAGAATTGTTACCCTTCCTATCAAGCACGGGGGGATGGGGGTTTATACCATGAAGGACACGATGCAATATTGTTATATGGCATCTTGTACACAGACAGTTTCTCAACAACGCAACATCTTGCGGCATTCCTATGTGGATGGTTTGAGCCCCAGTCTTGGCCGTGATTTTAGTGCGTATAACCAGGTATGTGATATTGTAGACTCACCACTTAGCATTGATGAGATCGCCCCACTTTCTATGAATTCCCTGGAAATTAAATACTTTGATGTTGTGATGAAGAAACTCTCCACTAACTTTGTTATGTCTGCACGTGATACGGTTTTACTGCAATGCAACAAGACTAAGCACTCTCAAGATTATTTGTTGGCTATACCCATGGATGTACTGAACCAACATATTGGTCCTAGGCAGTTTCGATTGGTTGTGCGCTATAGATTGGGTATCCCCCTTTTTGAGGTGGGTGATGTATGTTCTGCATGTGGATGGGAGATGGATATTTATGGGGATCATGCTGTACACTGCACTAAAGGGATTGGTCTCAAATTCCGTCATGACCTTATTCGTGACACTTTTGCGGATATGTGTTATCGTGCAGGAGTCCCAGCCAGGAAGGAAGTAGGCTTAGGGCTAACTTCCGATGATGGCTCGGCGTTGAGACCCGCTGATATACTAGTTTATAATTGGGTTAATGGACATAATGTGTGTTTGGACGTAACGGGTGTTTCTCATCTCACAGGTAAAGGTGTATCAGCTTTTTCCCCAGGGAAAGCGATTTCTAAAGCCGTGGCCAATAAAAATGCTAAATATCTCGAAAAGTGCTCAGCTCATGGGTTTGGTTTTGGTGTTCTTGCTTTCACCACCTTAGGGGAGTTGGGCAGCGGTACGATAGATTTTCTGAAAAGATTACGTAATTACATGGCCAGTCATGATGCGAATGTCAAAGTTGGAGAGTTCCTTTTCCATAGATTAGGTGTTTTCATTCAAAAAGGGATTGGAGCTCAGCTTGTTGCGAGACTCCCATCCAATTCTTGTAAACTCCTTTCTGTTGATGATGAATGATATTTTTACTTAAAAAAAAAAAAAAAAAAAAACTTTCTCTCGTATGAGCATTCACCTTTGAAACGAGAGTTTATTCCTTTTTTTGTGAAAGTTCACACATTCAAAATATAAAATTTTGGTTTTCATGAAAGCTCGTAGACAAATTTTTATCATTAGATACAAGTCTATTCAAAAAAAGAAAATCTCTGTCTTATGTTGGGGATTATCGTTCGTTTCTCGAACTAATAGACGAACGAGCATCCGTTGCTAAAGAACAATCTCTTATGAAAGCTCACATATATGCATATATATATATATATATCAGTATGTATATAAAAAAAGCATGAATAATTGACGTCTGTTAAAAAAAAATCACTTACCTCAGTCGCCGGAGCTGGCCGGATTCCTGCCAGACGGTGACGGCGTCGGTCGGTTCAGGTGAACTAATTTTTTTTTCTCAGGGACGTGAGGAAGGAGAATGGTGGTCGATCGGTTGAGGATAAATAAAAAAAGAGGTGATTATCCCTTTTATATCAAATTTTATTTCCAAAACCTAATTAAACAAGGATATTCTTTCTTGGGTCGGTCCCGAGAGTGCTAAACTGACCAAGATTGGACGTTCCATCACCCAAATCAGCAGTGCCACACCAATTTATGCTCTCATATGACGCTCTATCATACTACCGAGATATTTTATCCAAGCAATTGCTCGTACGTGACATCATTGGAGCAAATCGAAAATCCGGTAACATTCTTTCTTACGATTAAGTTCAATTACTTATTTCTTCTGTGACTATAAAAATCACCATCCAGTGTTTAATGTGGAACATGACTGTCCCTCACTAAGCAGGGGACTTAATGTTAATGGTGGATTTTTGACAAAGGCTAAAATCGTAATCTTGCATATTCTTGATCCAGTAATTAGACAAGTATGTGAAATTCATGTCTCTTGTTTAAGCATGAAAGCCCATGCCGTGACAATCTCTGACCGAGTGCACTACCTCTCAGAGCATACATAAATATGCGATTATTAAAGCCTCTCAGCTGAGCTTTCGATATTTCGTATATTTCATCAATGCTGAGAAATTTTAGTAATCACTTCTGTATAGCATCAAAATTTATTGGACGGCTCCTAGATGTATTAACCATTAGTATAGAGAAGTAAAGTCTTCAGGATGCCGCAATGTTTCCTGACTTTACAGAATAAACATTCAGAACGAGTATGACGCTTCAACTAGCTCATACCTCGATTTTCGAATAATTATAATGCTCCTAGACAGCTTGCCTGCTAGTATAGAGCCACCAATTAATTATTTATAGTCGCAAAATTCATCAACTGAATTCCTGAAAAATATTCTACGTTCATCATAATATTTCATTACTTCATTTCATGGCTTCCCAACAGAATTCCATGGGTTAATAATAAATATTCAACGTACATCTGGGCCACCACCGAATAAGCCCCAATAAAATGGTGTGAGTGTACTTAACAATAATGCACGAACGAGCACCCAAATGCATAAACGAGCATTCAAAAATATGGATGAACGAGGAAACCTATGCAAAATAGGAAAGGGAAATAATAAAAAATAATAGAGAGGTGCACACGGGATCAGGCCCACCGGCCGGCCGGTCATGCCGCCGTGGCCGGTCCCACGCCTCTCCCTTTTATTTTTTTTATCTTATTTTATTGTTTTCCTAATCTTATGAAAACTCCCTTGTTTGAGAAAAACTCCTAGTTTCTCCATGTTTCCTCACACGATGAAAATAATAATGTAAAATAAGGAAGAGTGTCATGGGACCGAGCCCACCGGTCATGCCCTAGCCGTGGCCGGTCCCACAACCTCTCTAATTCCTTATTTTATCATTATTTCTTCTCTCATCGCATGAAACTACTTTATTTGAGCAAAAACCTGATTTTTCCATATTTCTCAAATATTGCTCAAACTATCAAAAAGCCAAAAAGTCAAATGGTCACACGACCATCCGGGCTTCTCACGACAAATATTAAAATATCATTATTTTAATATTCTCAGAATATGGGCCGCACGAGCAAAATTCTACTTGCTCATTCAAGCAAAGTCGAGAGTTTCAGTCAAGATCAAATTCTTCTGAAAATCCGAAATATTGCTCGAACGCGCACCAGAAAATACCAAAATTCTCAGAATTGAGTCACGAAAAATATGGTGACATGGGCATGCCACCTTGGCCGACCAAGGTCGGCCCTTTGGCTTGCAAAAGCTGGTCCCACATCCTTTTATGATTTTGACCTAATTAACTCATATGGGGTTCAAACTCTTTCCAAACAACTTGGAATTTGATCAAGCGACCATCAATTGGTCCCACGACCACCAAGGGTCGGTTCCATACCCCGTGGTTGGTCCCTCCTCTCTCCATAATTAGGTTTTATCACCTAATGCTCAGACGAGCACTATTTTTTAATAAATGATTAAACTAGCATTTAATCATTCTTTCACCAACTGGTCTGCAAAGAACTTTGGTGCTTGCTCATTCGAGCACCTAGACGCTACATGGTCGGCCTATTATCCCATGTAGCCGGTCCCTCTCTCACTCATTGGTTGATTTTCATAAATCATCCCTCCATTAATGATTAATCGAAATTAGGGGTTTGAACAAAATGCTCTACAAAGCATAATTCTGAACAGGTTCAAAAACCACTATTTTTATATTGACCCAGCAGTCAACATTTTAATTAATGGTGATATAATTAATATTCGGTCTAGCTACCGGAATTTTAATTAATATTCTATTGGGCCACCAATAATTCATTAATCGAGCAATATTTGCTCAATCGAGCAATATTTTCTCAGACTAGAAATATTGATTCAACTATCAATATTTAATTCTTCAATCGAGCAATATTTGCTCAGACTAGAAATATTGATTCAACTATCAATATTTAATTCTTCAATCGAGCAATATTTGCTCAGACTATAAATATTGATTCAACTATCAATATTTAATTCTTCAATCGAGCAATATTTGCTCAGACTAACAATATTGATTTAACTATCAATATTTATCTTGTCGATTCAATTATCAACATTCATTCGAAAACTATACATCTGTCTCAGCAGACATGTTCAATCCAAGAATCATAGAGCATTCGTCAATCATGCTCGACTCAACAATACTAAGACTCATCGTCTAATCAAGTCAACAACTGACTAATTAAATACATGTATGCCTTGCAGACTCCACAATCATGAGACATCAATCATGTTACATGGGGGGATATTTATTAGGTTTTTGGTCTGGCGGTCTACGGCACGTGTGTACATCCATGATGAGAAATGTGAGTAAGTCGTGCAAGCAGTTGAGGGAGTTAGCAAAGTATTGGGTGGAAAATCAACCAAGTCTCTGCATAACATGGAACTGGTTTAACCACGGTTTTCCACTTTTCCACTCTTTCACGCGAGCAACCGTCACATTTACTGGTGTTTATGGGTGAAAATCGTTTCTGCTGATTTTGGTAATTTTGGGTGTGTGGGTGAGAAACAAATCTAAACCCTAAACAATGTACTGCACGGGAGTACTTTTGATTCGAGAGATCAATCTGTACAATCTTGGCCTAAACCAAGAAATGGCCATTCCAGGCTTGCTTCGGTCACAAAGTGAAGGAGAAGGGTTGGTCTTAGGGAGGGAAGCGAAGAAAGTGTTGAGACCGAGAATAGTTGATTCGGAAGTGTGGGCGTTTTATGACTTGTATCGTAAAGTAAAATCGCAATGGATAGAAAGCTACCATTGATTTCTAGATATTGTGTGTTGCCGATTTGGAACCTAATAGTTCACCGTGAAATTCACAACACATCCATAATCCTTGATCATCATTGATCTCACATACTTCTCAGTTTCCCTCATATATGTTAGAGCCTTGCTCGGTCGAACTTCATAGCGTTGTTATCTCGAAGCTTGTTTGTCAAGTTTAGTTTCCAAAACTATAAGTCTTGATTTCTAGTCTACTTATAGCTAGAGTCTCGGATTAGGATAGAAAGTGTAGTTGAGCATTAGACTTCACGGCGTTCATCGATTGAAGGCGAAGAACTACTAAGGGGAGCTTGTGGAACTTCATCAACAAAGGTATGTGGAGACTCCGAGACTCATCTATCACTCAAAAGTACTACTCTACTGTTAGAGCATTGCTCGGTCGAACTCGCATGCGTTGCATGTTCGTCAATATTAGTGATTAAAACTATAAGTCTTGATTTCTAGTCTACTATAGCTAAGGTCTAGGACTAGGATAAAAAGTGTAGTTGAGCTCAAGAACTCCATGGCAATCATCATACAAGACGAAAGACTACTCAATGAACCGGTGGAACTTCATCGACTAAGAGGTATGTGGAGACTTGAAATTATCTATCACTCAAAAGTCTATTTATATCCTATCTTGAGACAAAAGTCGTTTTGTTATATAGACTAAGATTATACACATTTGGTATTTCGAGCCGAGTTTATTTCGCCTATCTATTTCTCGAAATATGTGTTTGTAAGCTTTCACTTTAGCCGAATTCATCTTTACCTAGTGACGAAAGTCATGTTCCGTTTCAATCACTTTGAAAATTGTCTCGACTGAAAAATGGTTTGTGAATAACAACTATATAGCGTCCTTCTGAGAATGTTTCAATGATTGAAATGAGAATTTAGATTACATAACCATTGGTAGGATATAAGCATTGTTGTGGAAAAACATATATGTATAAGTCCTTATTCCTTGAACCAAAGTTTGCGAACTTTGTTGATCGAGAACTAGGAATGGTGGCGTGAGCCAAGTCCATGAGCTGGTGGAAGTTCTCGACCGAGAATTCTCTGCTGGAGTTTGTGAACTCCTTAGTGAACTTAAGTCCTAGCGAACTTGAGTTGGTTATATCTAAAAGCGATTGTTCTTGAACTCATGTTTAAATAAACTAAGGAATGCTTTTGCAAGCGGTGGCTATAAAGTTCATGAACCGATTCGAGTGAATCAAATCGGTTTTGCTTGATTGTATCTTGTGTAGTTACATAAAGATCTAAGCAATTGAACAAGTCTCTAACTAGTTCATTTGAGTCATTTGGACTAGTTATGGTGAAGAAGAATATGGTTTGATATGAAATTGATCATATGGCTAACCTTTGGTTAACTATTGTTGAACCAACAAATGTACATGTTTGGAGTGCGGTTACACAAGCCTAGAAACGTGCATTTCATGTGTGTATAACAAGCTAAGTTTTCGATCTAAGGGTTGAAAATATTAGCTTGAATCTAATCGGGTTTTCATCTAACGGTGAATATTGAATGCTTTGTTACCAAGCTAACATTGATTGCAAACCACGATTTGAAAGACTATATAAGGAGAACTCTAGCAATTGGGAAACCTAATCCCCACACACTTACACATGTGATACTAGTTGTATAAGCTAGAGTTGATTCTCCTTTAACCTTGGGTTTTCTTTTTCTAAACCGAGGTTAACGACTTAAAGACTTCATTGGGATTGTGAAGCCGAGATCGATACTACTTTCTGTAGTTGTGTGACACGATCTTCGTTGTTTCTATCGTGCGAGTACAATTGTAATAGTTGGCTTGAGATTTCTATCTCCGATAGAGCAAGATAAAAAAGAAGTCACAAACATCTTCGTCTCATCGTTTGTGATTCCGAAATACCTTTTCGTTAGCGTCGATTAAGATTATTGTGAGGTGATCGATAATACTGGGATGTTCTTCGGGAATATAAGTCAGGGTTATCGGGTGGTTCATGTTACGCCTTGATTTATCAAAGGCGGAACAAAACTTGTTGGTATATTTGTGGGAGACGGATTTATCTATTACCGTAGACTTTTCTGTGTGATACAGATTTGTTTATTAAAGTCTTCAACTTTGGGTCGTAGCAACTCTTAGTTGTGGGTGAGATCTGCAGCTAAGGGAATGAAGTACGTAGCATCCTGTCGGGATCGAGAGGCAGTAGGAGCATAGCCGTACCTTGGATCGGTGTGAGATTGGTTGGGAGTTCAACTGCAGTCTAGAGCGAAGTTAATTTGGAGTAGG
Organism: Papaver armeniacum; assembly: GCA_023531295.1. NCBI lineage: Eukaryota > Viridiplantae > Streptophyta > Magnoliopsida > Ranunculales > Papaveraceae > Papaver > Papaver armeniacum. The sequence continues at coordinate 249 of JAJJWW010012361.1, read as the reverse complement.
CTAGTGGCTGTAGCGGCTTAATGCAATATGTGTTCAATCTGGACTAGGTCAGGGGTTTTCTGCATTTGCGGTTTCCTCGTTAACAAAATGCACAGTGTCGTGTTATTTCTATTTCCGCATTATATTTGTTTATGTAATTGAAATATCACGGGTTGTGCGTTGTTCAATCAATTAGAATATCCGAGCCTTTTGGTTGTTGATTTAAATTGATTGAGACTTGGATATTGGTCTTTGGTACCATCAGTTATC
>JAJJWW010012360.1:0-84472 GCA_023531295.1 Papaver armeniacum | reverse complement strand
TCAAGCCGTAAAAAAGTAAGTGTAACATCTTACTTGTTTAAAAATAGTCCCGCGGTAGTTGGAAGAAAAGAAATGAAGCCCCGCGACCAAAAGAACTCTTGGAGCTTTAAACAAAAGAATTCTCAAGAATTAAGTATGGTTTTAAATCATTTAGTGAATCATGCCTCCAGTTTTTCCGGGCATTTTTAGGGGCGACCCCAAAAAAATTAGGGGCGACACTAAAAGACAAAAGGTCACTAGCGTAAATCTAAGCTACCCTTATCTTGATTTTAAATGGCAATATGCTTATATAATCGGGAGCCTACATCATGTCGGTAGGTTAAAGGTGAATCGGTAACAGTTAAGTGAAAACTATACCTCAGGTGTGTGTGATACTTGATTAATAATCCCTTTTATAATCGGTAGCTTATCAACTTGTAAGACTACCGATTATAAGAGGGCCCCATATTCAACCTTGGCCAAATTCCACATGGTTTTGAGGTCAAAGCCAACCACAACCACTTGGCTTGAGTTGTGGATGTAGCCATAATCGGGAAGCCTAATAGGTTACATACACTAGATTATAAGTTGCCCCAAAATGAGTTTTTTCTAAAATCCTTCACGTAATGAATTTTGAAATCTACCATAATCGGTAGGGTATATAATTATATAACCCTTTGCGATTATAACGAAACCCAGATCAATCTTTGCTATATTTCATAGGTTTTAGTGTACCTGAATGACCATAACCCAGGTTAGTTTACGTGTTTTGGATGTAGCACGATTATGGGGAGTTAAATATATTGCAAACCATCCCAGGTATAGGTTGCCCCAAAATGAGTTTTTTTCTAAAATCCTTCATGTAAAGGGAATTTGAAATATACCATAATCGGTAGCGTTACCAACTTGACAACCTCCCAGATTATAAGGAGCCTGGATCGAACCCTTGCCCGAATTCCATAGGTTTGAGTGTACGAGCCGAGGCATAACCATGTGGTTCGTGATTTGTATGTAGCCATAATCGTAAGCCAAATTGGTTCCAAAACCTGCAGGTGCTCTGATTGCTAAGGGTAGTTTTTCTAAAATCCTTCATGTGATGAATTTTGAAATCTGCCCTAATCGGTAGAGTTTGTTACTTCTACTGGTCAGATTATCCCCAGAAGCCCAAATCAACATGTGCCAAAATCCATAGGTTTAGAGGGGCACGAGCCGGCATAACCATATGGTTCGTGATTTGGATGTAGCCATAATCGTAAGCCAAAATAGGTTCCACAACCTACCGATTATAGGTTGCCCCAAAATGAGCTTTTTCTAAAATCCTTTTTTTGAAATTTTGAAATCTCTTAGCCATAATCGGTAGAGTTTATTACTTCTTCACCGTCCGACATACGAAGCCCCAAATCCAACTTTGTGCCAAAATCCATGGGGTTTGGAGTGCGAGCCGGGCATGTTCATGTGGTTCGTGATTTGGATGCAGCCATAATCGGACGTCAAATTGGTTCCAAATTTTGAAAATCGCCATAATCGGTAAATTATCAAACTTATACCCTACCGATTATAAGTGGCCCCATTCACCAAAATATGGATGTAGTCATATCTAATACCAATAGGTTACAAAACCTCCGATTATCGGTTCCGCATATTCAAATTTGAAAGCTACCATAATCGGTAGATATTCTAACTTAAATACCTACCGAGCCATTGGTTTCCCAAGATTCAACCTACGTCAAATTGGCTGCTTGCTTTTTAAAAACCAAATTTAAGAAATAGCCGTTGGAGTTTTTGGGAAAAAACAAAAAGAGTCGTTGGACCTAAACCTTATATAAAGAAACTCATATCTATCAACCCAATTGCAAAACTCTTTCCTCTCTTCGATTCAACTTTGAAAAACAAAAACATGGATATTGCTTGCCGAAGAAGAAGATTGTGCTATTTATAGAGCGACGTTATGTGCTGTCATGACCGATTATCGAAGCCCCAAATTGAACCTTTGCCAAATTCCATAGTTTCGAAGGTACGGGCGGAGCCATAACCATTCCAGTTGATGTTTTGATGTAGCCATAATCGGAAGATAAATAGATTACCCAACATCCCGATTATAGTTGCCCCAAATGAGTTTTTTCTATAATCCTTCATTGCAGAAATTTGAAATCTACCAGGCACCGGTAGGAATTGTTACTTTTACCATCTCGATTATGGGAAGCCTAAAATTTAGCTTAGACATTTTTTTATTCGTCCGATGCAAGAGCCCTAAATTGCACCATTGCAAAATTCAAAAGATTTTTATTTCTATACTTCTAACAACCGCAGTCTCGTGAGGTTGTTTTCCTAGATTGTTATAGAAGCCGGATGCCCGTTAGACACAAAATCGACATTAATCGTTAGTATAATATCGCTATTTAAGCTCCGACATGCTATAATAATCGGGCTACAAAATAGCTTCCGATTATGTAAGGGCAATAACGTATTCTACGCGTTTTTGGACATCCCTTAACGGTGTATATGGGTTGGGAATAAAAAAATCGCCCCTAATTTTTTTGGGGTCCCCCTAAAAATGCCACGCAGTTTTTCGGTGAAACTTTTTTTTTTTTTTTAGCTCAAAAGGAAAGATTGCACTAAAAAATACTGTAGTGACATATCAAAAGGATTCTAGCACAATGAAGAGAAGAGAATATGGCTCCTCCTTCCCTTTGGAATAACATAATAAACTATAGAGTACTCCTCCAAAACCTAGAGGAAAGAGGCGTACAGTAATTCCAATCATTCGCTTTAATCAATGAGGATCAAAGACTCATTCATTCTGAAAAAAAACAAAAACAAAAAAACCTTAGCCATCATCCTAATAGAGTATTACTAGCGACGTTTGAAAATTGGTTCTCCAGCTGTTATGTCTGACCACAATCCTACCTACCAAAGAACAATGTATGGCAAAACTTAAAGCACATGTTTATGTACTGTGAGATAGGGACTAGTGACGCCTGATATCTCCTGAAAAATCTTACCGAATGTTTTTAAATAAATGATACAGTAAAAAAAAAAAAACAATGTTATTGTAGTATCGTATAATGGTAAAATCATTTGGTGGTGATATATGTGATTTGAGCTCGAAACTCGTCAGCAACAAATTGTATACCGATCAAAAATAAAATAAAATAAAATAAAATTGGAAAACATAAAATATAAAAGAAAACGATGAGTCTTTCATTGGAAAACTTAAGCAGCACATATAAAATTGAGCGAACCTCAAGAAAATTGAGTCTTTCACGGAAAGATTCGCTGACAGTCCAACTCTTTAAAAAGCTAACAACCATGTGCGCGTTGGACTTAGTCTGACCCGTCGAGTTATTAATTCCGGTTTCTTACTATTTTACCCTTCCTAGTCGAGTCAGGTATAGTTCTCTAGAGTTCGGTTAAGTAAACTTGTATCAAATCTTGCATGAAGAAGTTTTGTAGAGACTTGAGTGCATGAAGTTGTTGTTGAAGTTGATGGCTGCTGGTGTTACATTAGAGATTATTTTCTTGCTGTTCTTCAACTCTTAATTATGCTTGGAATAATCAAGCTTTCACTTAACTGGTTAAGGTAATTCTTATCAATTGGTGAGTTGTGTGATTATATTAGATGCATGATTTGATTAAACACTTTTCTAATATCGCTTCCATGAATTGAAATTGTTTTTCAAAGTTTACAGTTTATATCAATCTAGTTTTTTTATGGAATTTGATGATCTAGTTTCGAATTGATGTTGATATTGAATCATGGATCAAGTATATTTTATATCAATAATTAGGGTTATCAATCCCAATGGTATGTCAATTGATAAGCTAAGGTTCACAATTTGAGAACTAGAATTCTTCATGATGAAATTTGGGGCTTTCTTTGATATTTTATCTGTAGCTAATTGAGTAATCATAAGCTAAACCGAAAACTAGGGTATGAAAACATGTTTTGGTTAGCGAGGAACCCAACATTTTCAACTACAAGATATACACATGTTGAACTCTTAGGCAAATTTGTTGGTTTTAGAAATCATTTAATGTTTTTCTAGTAGTATATGAATCTTGATGAACTGCTCGTCATGTTAAGAGTTGAGTACTTGAACCTTGTGAGATGTATTGTCTTACTTGCACGTAACTTTTGTTGTGTTCGATACCTTATGCTTTTCCGATTAATTCATAACCTCGTTAATTTTATCTTCTTTTCTGCAGTAATTTTGTTCTTAATTTGTACAAAGAACTTCATGGCCGCAATATGTCATTCGAAAATTCGTAAAACCTAGCGATGACTTCAGTGAGCCATAAATGAATTCCCGATTTTTTGTAATTAATTATGAAGTATATCGACTTAAAAGGTTATCATAATTTGTTTTAATGAATCTTAAAATCTAGATATACAATTCGTTTATTAGCTATGATCAAGAGATAAATGCATAGCTTAAAGCAAAGAAAGAGAAGACATTGTTATTTACATTGACTTGGAATGCATTCTTGTAACCTGTAAGTAAGGGAAGGTTACAGATTCAAAACTTCACTACTTGTTCAATATTACTATCCAACTCAAGTTTCATATAACTGGCATTGTTTTATACCACTGTGTGAATCAGTTACCCATTTAAATTTATACTGTAATAGAGAAACATATCCAATTAATTTAATGTGGCCTTCATAAATGTAGTACCCAGTTTATTTTATATAGCCGTTTGAAGTATAATACATATTTAAGCAATCATGTGGCATTGCAACCATTAGCAGCTGAAATCAAAAATGAGGTTGAAGAATTCCCAAAGAGTACCAAAGCAGTCCAAAAATGATGGAGAATAAGAAATGGAGTTAATATCTCATTAGCAATAATGATCGTAAATGACAAAAACGATAACAATAATTATTTTTTGTAGAAATTATGTCTTGTTTAAGTGTACCATTTACAATGGTTGATACATGCCAAGGAGTCATTCCTTTAATGTATACGACCATAAAAAAAAAAAAAAAAAAACATTATAATTTATGATACCATGAAGAATAGGTACCTATTTTAAATTAGTGTGGTTCTTGTAGAAGGTGAGACAATTATAGGAAAAGGGAAAAAACTATACCTCAATAACTGCAATATCAAAATTCTCTTGAGATTCACTACATAATAACAAGATACTAAACTAACTGGAAACACCAAGATAGCATTTAAGCTTTTGAGGCACCTTTTCTCTGTTACGAATAACACAAACAAACCCAAATCCACTTTCATACAAAGTATTCGAATAATTTTAAGGAAACTTCAACACGATTTAAATGTATACATTAAAATTTTGTACCTGAAATGCATTAACAATTGTGTAACTTCCTTCAACATTGTTTAATTATTACAGTAATAAGATACGTCGTCTTTAAGCCACAACTATACAGAACACTTTCATAATGTATCCTAACCAATTCTTGGTAAACATCATCCGTGTTGGGGTTTTGTTCCGTATACAAAACTATGTGGCTAAAATTGGACTTATGGTGACAATTTTGAAGGTAAATGAAGTGATCTAATCTTTTGTCAAAATCGTGGCTAAAGGGCGCTTTAGGTTTGGAATGTCTACAAAAACTTACTTGGATTAGGAAACTTGTATGACGGTTTGGAGGAGTGTTTTCCAATTTAAGGGTTTCCTAATTAAGGTGTGAGTCTATTTTTAGGTGTTCTAAGACTTGGGGAGCAAGGATTTGTCTACTATATAAGAGGGATTATATTGTGAGTAGAAAATCATTCTCTTGGAGAATCCACTCTTTATGAGAGTGCTTGGGTCATAACCGTTGTGTCCTACAATGGTTGTTGATGGGGCAAAATCTATGTGAGAAGAGAAAATTATAGTGATAACGGGTATGAGAGAAATCTAGGGTTTCTAGGGTTCGTATGGGAGAAGCTAGAATTCATGATGTTCTTCGTGTTCTTGTCTAAAGTCAAAGAAACCATGGCGGTGGAGGTTTATGGAAGAAGAAGAACAAAGGAAGAGGTAAACTCTTCGTAATATGTCTTGTTGTTTCTAACGTTTAGCGCTAGTGGGTTATATAACTAGTTGATTATATGATGTGTGCCGATGTAATAACTTGTTATGATAATGAAGTTTCTCGGGGTGGTTTTGGCCGTGGATGTAGCCTACAAAGGTGAACCACGTAATCGTTGTGTCATGTGTGATTGTCTATTATCGTATTGATCATATATTCGTGCTAGTATTAATTATTCGATCCTGCTAATCTAAAGATGTAAGAGACGGATTCGAGCTAAGTTATCTAAAGTAGAATGTTCCATGGAAATGACTTCTATGGAAGTATGCCGGTTCGAGATGAACGTAACCTCGGTTTCCCTACCAGTGGTGCGGTGAAGGTGGATAGAGATGGCAGTGATTCAGTGATTTGATCAAGAGGTTTCAAAGAAGAGAAAATCTTGGTTCGTAGCAGAATGATATAGATCATGAAGATAATGAGTAAGTTAAGACCTAACAAAGAATATGATGACATCAAGAAAGATTCGACAACTTTGATTGATGTGACTCGATTCGTGTTGAAGGTGTTTTCTTTACGAGAAGATCGTTTGTGGGTTCAACTAGCGTCTGCAAAATATTTTCAGGAAATTTTTTTTAATCATGGTGGTGCTAAGTGACAATCGTTCATACACAACATATGAAGGTTTAGCATGTTTTGTCTACATGGAGGATGACTCGAGATTGTTGGTTCTTGGAGTTGGTTAAGTCCGTCTGGAATTGTTTGTTGGCTCAGATCAAATAATGTCAAGTGTTAGACAGGTGTCGAAGAAGAAGTATTCTACAAAAGGTGGGATAATGAGTGGTCATGGCGACGAAGTAGTTTGATACAAGTCATGCGGAAACTTGTATAAATTATATGAAGAAGTTGTTTGTGGTGAGGCTAGAAGACCGACAAATAGCGATTCCGATGGTGCAAGTGCAAAGGAGGAATTTGGCTTAGGTGGTGGTCCAAGCTCAAAGTGCAAGACAAATTTTGATTCGTGCTAGTGATGATGTCCGCGAGGATGGCCTTGTATAAGGTGGGAAACATTCATGCTTTGTTGGAGTGAAGACGGTGGTTTTGTTCACGTCACAAAATGTGGTGATTGTTGGGGTTTTGTTCCGTATGCAAAACTATGTGGCTAAAATTGGACTTATGGTGACGTTTTGAAGCGAGAAGCTTGATCTAATTTGTTAAAATCGTGGCTAAAAAAGGGCGTTTCGGGTTTGGAATGTCTACAAGGCTTACTTGGATTAGAAACTTGTATGACGGTTTGGAGGAGTGTTTTCCAAGTTTAGGGTTTCCTAATTAAGGTGTGAGTCTATTTTTAGGAGTTCTAAGACTTGGGGAGCAAGGATTTGTCTACTATATAAGAGGGATTATATTGTGAGTAGAAAGTCATTCTCTTGGAGAATCCTCCTTTTTATGAGAGTGTTTGGGTCACAACCGTTGTGTTCTACAATGGTTGGTGATGGGGCAAAATCTATGTGAGAAGAGAGACTTGTAGTGAGAACGGGTATGGGAGAAATCTAGGGTTTCTAGAGTTCGTATGGGAGAAGCTAGAATTCATGATGTTCTTCGTGTTCTTGTCTAAAGTAAAAGCAACCATGGCGGTGGAGGTTTATGGAAGAAGAAGAACAAAGGAAGAGGTAAACTCTTCGTAATATGTCTTGTTGTTTCTAACGTTTAGCGCTAGTGGGTTATATAACTAGTTGATTATATGATGTGTGCCAATGTAATAACTTGTTAAGATAATGAATATTCTCGGTGTGGTTTTGGCCGTGGATTTAGCCTACAAAGGTGAACCACGTAATCTTTGTGTCGTGTGTGATTGTCTATTATCGTATTGATCATATATTCGTGCTAGTATTAATTATTCGATCATGCTAATCTAAATATGTAAGAGACGGATTCGAGCTAAGTTATCTAAAGTAGAATGTTTCATGAAATTGACTTCTATGGAAGCATGCCGGTTCGAGATGAACGTAACCTCGGTTTTCCTACAATCCGATCGTCTCGAAAATTTGACAATGGACTTAGGAATCAGAGTAATACAACATATCCAAAAACCAATTCATTCTAATGGCTTATTAAAGAGATACACTCATCGTAACTTGAAAACTTTTACAACTTGCGTACAAAATTCAGTCACCCTTTACTCATGCTTTGGAGTATCTAAAATGATCCAATCTTTCTGAAATTTTTACAGTAGGTTTCCCATATATGACTAAACAACATATAAAAATTTCATCTTCATCCAATACACAAATAGTGAATAGCATTACAATTAGTTGACTTCCAAAGACTGAAATTCGGCACAACACATTCCTAGTCACTCTAGGGTATAAGGCTCAATACTATGCCCGATTTCCTTGAAATTTTAATGGTACCTTTGTAACTTAATGGTGTACGACATACTAAATTTTCATAATATTCCAACGGTTCAATATTAATATGTGAGTATCATAAAACATACAAATTTGTGTTGCAACCAAAACATGTTTTCATACCCTAGTTTTCAGTTTCGTTAGCTGCCCAGTTACTCAATTAGTTACAGATAAAATATCAAAGAAAGCCCCCAATTTCATCATGAAGAATTCTAGTTCTCAAATTGTGAACCTTAGCTTATCAATTGACATACCATTAGGATTGATAACCCTAATATTGATATAAAATATAGTTGACCCGTGATTCAATATCAACATCAATCCGAAATTAGATCATCAAATTCCATATAAAAACTAGATTGATATAAATCAGAATCAGAAAAACAATTTCAATTCATGGAAGCGATATTAGAAAAGTGTTTAATCAAATCATGCATCTAGTATAATCACACAACTCACCAATTGATAAGAATTACCTTAACCAGTTAAGTGAAAGCTTGATTATTCCAAGCATAATTGAGAGTTGAAGAACAACAAGAAAATAATCTCTAATGTAACACCAGCAGCCATCAACTTCAACAACAACTTCTTGCACTCAAGTCTCTACAAAACTTCTTCATGCAAGATTTGATACAAGTTTACTTAACCGAACTCCAGAAAACTATACCTGACTCGACTAGGAAGGGTAAAATAGTAAGAAACCGAAATTAATAACTCGGCGGTTCAGACTGAGTCCAACACGCACATGGTTGTTAACTTCTTAAAGAGTTGGACTGTCAGCGAACCTTTCCGTGAAAGACTCAATTTTCTTGAGGTTCGCTCTATAAAATTGGCAGTCCATATATGTGCACCCCTACTTAACCAGGGGTGCACATTCCTCTCCTCATTATTGGTTATAACCAACCATGGTTATTTAATACTTTGTACATAATGTCCACCACATGGAAATTGAAGAAATAATTTTTTGGGAAACATAATATACTGTATTATTTATATTTCTTTCTCTCTCATTTTAACCTCTCTTACTATATTTTTATTTCTTTTCTCTCTTTTCTCTCTTATCTCTGTATATGTTTTTATGTACATACGAAGTACGAACAACACCATGAGACCATAGTACAACTTCATTGAACAAGTATACAAACAGAAAAACGGGTACATGACTTGATGTTCACTTTGGCTTGGTGAAACCATAATTAATGACACACACAATCAAAACTTTATTTATTTAAGTAGGGGTGCACATAGATGGACTCTAATTCTGCACATTTTTTTATTTATTTAAGTTTTCCAATGAAAAACCTATTGTTTTATTTATTTTTTATTTTTCCTTTCTGTTTTCCAATTTTATAAAGTTTTAATGTTCATCACTTTAGTTTTCTTGGATGCTAATGTAACTTATATTAGATATTTAAGGTACATTATGCTGATTTATGAGTTTACATGACTTGATGTTCACATAGTATTCGGTTAGCTAAGTTTACATACTGTTTCTCACCGAAAAGATGGAAATTCAAATTGCTAGGGATAACATTCTAGTGAGACATTAGAGAAAAAGACATTTAGATCATTGCACTCAGGAGAGAAAATTTACCTTTTAGAGGGTAATCGTGATGTACCTAACCATCCATGATGGAAAGACAATTAGGTCATAAGGAATGCCAGAAAGACAAGGCAACCTCCCATGTAGTCTTAGTTACTGGATTACGACTCTCTCAGTAGAAACTTATCATCAACAAGCGAAGCGACATCAAAATCTATGAAGAAAGTTGAAGACGTTTAAGGTTTATAAGCAACAATAGAAAGAAAAACATAAATCAAAGTTGAAGACTTAGGTACAAGAAGTTATAAGAGCAAAGAAAATGATGTAAGTTGTTGAAGTTCGTGATACCAAAACATTACAAATTGCGAAGATCCAAGTGCTTCTCTCATGGCCATATAAATACTAGAAATACTAGATTTCTGTGGTAGTTTTGTTTGATTTTCCAGCGTTGGTGATTCAATTAGGGTTCTGAAGTCCTGTTTTTCACTGTTTGTAGAGAGGATATCTTCGATTGGAGTTACGGTTCTATTTTTTTTTGTTCTATGCTGTTTTCCTCGTGAGATTTCGTCGATTGTTGACAAGGGGTTGTTGTGGGTTTTTGAGGAGTCTCACCACCAATTGTTCTTCTGTATTACTTTCTTAAATCTGTAATTAGGGTGTTCGTTTTCGAATTGGGGTTTTGTCTTTATCAAAATTAGGGGTGTAGCAATTTTGAATTTGGGGTTTGTGATTTCTTTTCTTTCGTGTGTGGTTGATCCAATTTCTCACAAGTTCCTTGAGAAAGTATTAGTTTCAAGCAGTTTTCTTTGTGCAATTAGAATTTTGGGTTTCCTTTGGGAATTTGAGTGCTTTGAAGCAGTAGCAGGGGATTCTTGTAGTTTGTGGTGCAGAACAGAAGAAGTGGATTGAAGAAGCAGTGGGGTTTCTTCTGTGTAGTGATTGAATTGCAGCAGGGGATTTGAAGTAGTACAGAAGTAGTGTTTTGTAGCAGCAGTGATGTTTTTCTTTTGTGAGGGATTGAAGTGGGTACAGTCAAGCTACTGTTTTTGGTTCTAATTAGTGTTGATGAATGGTATTTTAAGTTTTCAATTGAGGTTATTTTGCCTAATTTGATCTCTTATTTTTCCATTCCTTGAATCCTAATTGTGAGGTGTTGTAGTTGTTCTCTTGGTTTTTCTTTCTCCTTCTTGAGTATTCTGTTTCAGTTATTGGAAACAGAAGAAGGTCAGGGTAGTTACTTCACCATCACCCTGTGGTAATGCCGAGTACAAGATCACGATCATTATCTTCAATGCCACGCACAAGATCAAGTTCTTCATCTTCACAACCTCTTGTGGGTTCCTCTACACATTCATCTGTAACACATGTTGGATCTTCTACAAATTCATCTTCCTAAGAACAACCAACCTGCAAAGACATCGACTCTGATGATGATACATATTGTCATTGTCCATTCAAACACTTTGATGAATGCCACGATGGTGTTGGTGGTAGAGGTTATGTCAAAACTTCAATTCTCAAACACATCCATGATAAACATTACCCAAGAACCAAATACATCTCTATCTGTCAAGATAGAATACGTACAGATGTCAGCGTGTACATGGCTTGGGAGTGGGTTTTGCGTCAGTTACAGATGTGGTTGTGTGTTCCTTATATGCAAGTTTAATCTTGGAAGCGTCCATGCAAAGACCATGTTGGGGGTGTTGTTTGTGGTCCTTTTAATTGTAGGAGTGCAGATTTTATACTATATGGTGTTGACAAACCCAAACAACCAATTACTGCATATCTTTCACATACCAATGTAACACATGAAGGTGATTGCTCAGTCAGTCCATCACATGAAGACTCTACTTTGGGATTATCAGTGGAGATGCTCAATCTGGTTTTCCAGAAACAGGTAACAACAATTTCTAGCATTCCTCCACAATGCAGGCTTAATTTCTCTAGAACCCTAAAATTATCTCTAGATAGAGTGTTAGCCCATCCCAAGGATATAATCTCATGGCTACAGTTTCTTCTATTGCCTATATGTACTCTCAATCTGTACTTTCCCAAAACTTCTAAGGAGGAGAGGTCTGGCAACAGAAAAAGACTCCAAGTCGTCAAGAAATCATACTCTAGCTAGGTGGAAAGAACCACAGGGTTGTGTTGCTATGGTACAACAAATTCTTCAAGAACATAAGGAGATTCAAAAAAGCAGGAAACATGGCAAAAAACAGAAAACCAATGTAGACGCCTGCAAAAATAAGCTGAGTTATGGCCACTATACTTTTATCTATTAGGGTTTTATCTTCTAATGGAGTTGTACCCAATACCCCCATACACTTCATCAACTACAAAAAAACACCCTCATGCACCCCTCCCTAATATCCCTACGAGATAATGTTATGGCTACACTGCTGCAAGATAGATAGCAAGACAGCTTTTGAACGCGATTAGGAGCTTTCCTAAAGGTACATCATGTGGGGAGGGATGGACTTCACGCCGCACTTATTTGATGCATTGAGTGGTCCCGCAACAACGCTTTAGAGTCAAACTTAATTGATGGGGTTATAAATTTATGGTTATCTGGATCTTGTCCTGCAGTTCTAGGGCAATACATTGCCAGTGCTCCTCTAACTCTGCTACTTAAGCCAGATGGTGGACTTAGGCCCATTGCAGTAGGGACAATTTGTAGGAGACTCAACTCTAAAATTGCTGCGACCTTAGTGGGAAGAGAAATGGCCAGTTATCTAGGTGATTATCAATTTGGTGTTGGAATTCCTTGCGGAGGTGAAAGTATCATTCATGCAGCAAATAGGATAATGGATTTGAAAGGTACGCAAAATAATATCACCATGATGCTTGTGGAATTTACAAATGCTTTTAATCTAGTGGATCGGACAACTCTAATTAGCGAGGTGAGAGCTAGATGTCCTAGTATATCCAGGTGGGTTGAGTTTTGTTATGCTCAACTTGCAAGGTTATACTATAATGATTCTATTTTAGCATCAGCTCAAGGAGTGCAGCAGGGTGACCCCCTTGGACCGCTTCTTTTTGCCTTGGTTCTACATCCATTAGTGTGCAACATTACTGCACAATGCTCTTTGAACATGCATGCGTGGTATCTCGATGATGGGACCCTCATAGGAGATACTTTGGAAGTGTCAAAAGCTCTCAGGATCATCCAACAAGAAGGCGTTGCACGTGGTTTGCACTTGAACATCAAAAAGACTGAGATATTTTGGCCTTCGGCAGATCCTCGGAGTCTCATGGAAGGTGTCTTTCCTGCTGATATAAGCAGGCCTTCTAGTGGTGTTAAACTACTTGGAGGGCCAGTTAGTATTGACAACTAATTTTGCAGTGATTTGGTCATGTTCAGAACTGATAAAACTATCCACCTGATGAACTCTGTTAAACAGTTGTAGGACCCACATAGTGAACTTTTGCTCCTTCGTAACTGTAACGGAGTCTCAAGGTTATATTTCACTCTACGCACCACTAATCCTCAAGTCTTGCACGCTGCTATAGATTACTATGATCAACATTTACTGCGATATTTACAACACTTGATTACAGGCGATGGAGCAGGCTTTGTTCTCCTTCAGCAAAGACTTGCTACACTTCCATTTAAAGACAGAGGATTTGGGAAACTATGATGTTAATATAAAAGTAGGTGGTTTGCTTTTCCATAGGGTAGGTTTTGTTATCTATAAGGGCGTTGGTGCACATATTGTTGTGCCACTTCCCGCCCATTCATGTGTAAATATTACTGTTTGTTTTTCTGGTATTAGTGGTCGGGCTTTCGTTTCGGGTGTCGCTATTTCTAATGCTATTTCACGCAAGCGAGCAAAATATTTAGACAAGGTGTCTGCTCATGGGTATGGTTTTGGCGTACGTCCTTGTTTTCTCCACTTTAGGTGAACTTAGTGAAGACATGGTGATTCTCTTGAAGAGGTTGGGAAAATTGTATAGGTAATTACGACCTCAATTAAAAAATAGGTAATTCTCTTTTTTATAGATTAGGTATTTCAATTCAAAAAGCTGTAGGGGCTCAACTTGTTGCTAGGTTGCCCTCTATCGACATTGTAACTTGTATTTGATTCTTTTGTTAATAAAAGCCTTTGCGGCGCCTTTTCTAAATAATAATAATAATAATAAATACCTCACCCTTTACCGAAAAAGGGATTCGAAGCTTCACTCCAGGCCATGCCATTTCTGCAGCTGTTATTCGCAAAAACAATAAATACCTCGCACAATGCATATCACATGGTTTTGAGTTTAGAGTACTGGCTTTTACTACATTGGGCGAGTTGGGTGACGATATGATTGTCTTCTTGCAGCGATTGAAGAACTGCCTTGGTAGTCATGATGTAAATAGCAAAGTAGGTAGTTTTCTTTTCCGAAGGGTAGGGTTGGCTATCCAAAAAGGAGTCGGAGCACAACTTGTTGCCCGACTACCAACCAAATCTGTAAAATTTATATATATTAATAATAAAATAATAATAATAATACCTATCGTCTAGCGGCGTTGCTCCACCTACTCCGGATACTGTGTTCGAACTTCAGCAGAAACACCTCTTGGCGAGGCCTCCCGTTATACCTGCAGATGCTATTTCATCATCTTCTCTATCTGTAGAAGCTAAGGATGTACTCACAACGCTTAAAAGTTTCCCAAAGGGAACGTCCTGTGTAGGGACGGTCTCAAAGCTCAAGATTCGCTGATGCTATGAGTGGAGCTGGAGCTGCGATTGCTGATGTCAATTACCGGCGTGGTGAATCCGTGGCTCGCAGGTAAATTTCCTCCAATCCTTGGAGAATTTGTAGCCAGTGCACCCTTGACCCCATTGCTCAAACCTGGTGGTGGGTTCAGACCTATCACAGTAGGTACCATTTGGCGCATATTATGCTCCAAGTTAGCTACCAATTCGATTTGTAAAGACCTGAACTCTTACCTTGGAAATTACCAATATGGTGTTGGTATTCCTTGCGACCAGGAGGGGATCTTACACTCTAGCGAACAAATTTCTTGAGTTGCATGGATCCGATAACACAAAATCTATGTTGCTAATAGATTTTTTGAACGCATTCAATCTTGTTGATCGGTCCACTATTATTAGGGAGGTACGAGCACACTGTCCTAGCATTTTCCATTGGGTTAAATTTTGCTATATGAAACCCGCTAGGCTATACTATCGAGATCACATTCTCTCCTCGACACAAGGTGTTCAGCAGGGCGACCCTCTCGGTCCCCTCCTATTTGCCTTAGCTCTACACCCGCTTGTCGAGAAGATTGCAGCTAATTGTACGTTAGGTTTCCATGCCTGGTACCTAGACGATGGCACCATGATGAGTGCCAAATATTGCATATTTTTACACCTTTTTATTGGCATTTAACTCATCTTTTGTGCTCAGAAATCAGATATTATCCCAGATTCTGTATTTTCTTAGTTTTCAAGAATAAATATTTGTACTAATTAATTTTGTGTTTTTAGGTAATAAATAAAGTTCGGAGAAACTGAGGAGCCAAAAGAGCGAAAGAATTGGAGGCAAGCATCTATGGAACAGAAGCCAAAGCCCGCGCCAAGCAATGTTGCAACCCAACAAGGAGCAACCCATTTACAAGACATGGGCTTGTGCTATCCAAGACCCGGTTCGTGACCCAGATCCAAGCCCGTATCATTTGAGCTGTTAGATGTGCTCCATCTAGATCCAACGGTCGCTTCGAGTCACACATCCATCTTCACCGAGATCCGACGCTCGCTCCAACCATCGCATCAAACTTTGCTACTCCCGCTCAACACCATAGCCCCTATATAAACTCCCAACACCAAAACCTAATCTCATTTCTTCTCCTTCACCCGACAGAACCAGACACACCCCT
This sequence comes from Papaver armeniacum, assembly GCA_023531295.1. Taxonomy (NCBI): domain Eukaryota; kingdom Viridiplantae; phylum Streptophyta; class Magnoliopsida; order Ranunculales; family Papaveraceae; genus Papaver; species Papaver armeniacum. Next base: position 68,697 of record JAJJWW010012360.1, on the reverse strand, counting down.
CTCCTCTTCTTCCTCACCCGACTCCAAGCTCTGAGCAGAGCCATCACCATACCTCTTCCACCTCCATCACCTCCTGACACAGCAACAACCACCCCTGCAACAACCGCACCACCTTCTCCACCTCTCTAGATCTAGATATCTCTTTCTTAGCTTCTATCATAACCCTAGAAGCTAAATCGAGATAACTAGAACTAGGGTTTCACCAACTATGGACGCATGGAGCTGGGAGACGAGAGGAGAACACGATTGACGACGTGGGTGAGAGGGTTTTCTATTGTTTTTCTATTTTTTTTGAAGTAAATTAGGGTTTTGATTTTTGCAAGTATAAATAGGGAGAGTCTGTGGTTGTGAGAGGCTTATGCCTGGGCTAGCCAGAGCACCAATTTAGGTTTAATTGCAGTTTGATTTGTATTCAATCATGTTCTAAATCAATTTGCTAGGGTTTAGATGAAGCCCTAGCTTTCTGCTATGTTATTCATGTTATTTGTATTTCTCTTGAATGCTTAAACTGTTCTAGGATATAATTAATCTTAGTGCTCAATACTTTGCTCTCACAGTGTATGTCGGCATCCATTGTAGTTAGAATAAAAACTCGATTGATTGTCTTTAACTCATGCTTTAGAGACTATTGTTAATCCCTTGACTAGTTGTGCTTAATTAGACAGTTAGTGCTCCGGATTGATACTTTAGTTGTGATTGAATCATCCATTGGTGAAACACCTTAGGTAAGTGGTAGACTTGACACTTCTCCCTTATCTGGCACAAGGACAAGAGTAATATAATTAGCTGAAGACACAGTGTAGGTTAGTGGTGGATTTGAAGACCCTAGTGCTCTTTAAATTTGTATTCTTGTTTTCTATTTAGAGTCACTTGAAAATTAGTTAGCCGTATCGGCAACAAAACCACCTGTTGTTACTCTCACTTTGAAACTCAGTTAAGCCAAGCCTTAGAATCAACATAAGCCACACAAGTCTCTGTGGGATCGACCCGTATTTGCCAGTTCTACATTGTAGACACCGTGCACTTGCGGTTTAACAAGTAGGCAAAATCAGAACATCTTTAGAAGCCTACCAAGTTTTTGGCGCCGTTGCCGGGGACTTGGCGTGTGCCCTGTTGATCCATTGCTTTCTTTACTGTTTTTCCACTCACCCCTGTACATATTCACCTTGAATTATTGCGTTTAACCTTGTATTAAGTGTAACTTAGTTGTTAATTTTCTTCTTCTGTTACAATCATTGCATTTTAGATGTTAATCTTAACTTGCATTTTAGTATCCTCATCTGTGCATTCCATTTAGCATATGATTTTTGTAGTTAGCTTATCTTAATTTGCATATCTACCATCTTTCAGTGCTTCTCATTAGCTTACATCTCATCTGTAGCTAGAGTTAGCTTAAATTGCACTTTTAATTCTCAGCTGCATATTAGTTAGTGTAATTTCTAGCACCTCATTTGCATCTTAACTTTTTGATCTGAGCTATAAGCATCATTTCCCCCGTAGCTTAGTGTTAATTGTAATTCTTGATCCCGATCAGTCCAATTAAGCATAACATCTTTCCCCCTGTAGTCCAAGATATTCTCGGGCTTATGCCGTTGTTGATTTTCATTATCTTTTCCTTAACATGCACATTTCTGGGAACCAAACTTCTTTGTTGAGCTAGCGGTACCTCCTATGCTACCGTGTCTGCTAAGCAAACCCAAGGAAGACAAAGAGAGGAACAATACAACCATTGTGGTTAAAATCCGGTTGGTCACTCTCAATTCCTTTTACACTTTATATCCGAATGAATGATCTCAGAATCTGAACCATACCAAGCATATGATATTTCCACGACACATGTGAATTTGAAGTTAGCCTGTGAATGAGCTATAACTGAACTGTGATACCTGCTGAGCCTTATAGTGCCCTGAGTTTCCCTTGCTATTTATAATACTCATGTGAAAGGTTCCTTGATCTTTGACCTCATACATGCTAGCTGAGTTGTGATATCTTTATGCTGACTTGTATGAATATGCTGATCCATGCACTCCTGCCCCTTGTTCTCATAATCTGTGCTTGACACTGAACTCATTGGCATGAATATATGAACAAGCTACCTTGCATGAGTTTGATGAGCTCTGTCCTGTCATCTTTGTGCTGTGCTGAATGCTGGCTTTGTTTTCCCTGTGAGATATTGACCTCAAGCCCCTGCAGCTGTGAGGATAAACTTGGATAGCCAGGCTTGCTGCAAGTCGAGTTGAGGTCAACTGAGGTAAGTTGATGCCTCTCTTGCCCCGTAACCCTAGGTGAGACCTTGTGTGAGTTGTAATCTACCAACCTTTGTTTGTCATACTCACTGTTGCATTAGCTAACCCGCCCTTGCTAGCCCCCTGAAGCTGCAAGTTTGAGCTTAGCCTGTGAAAAAAAAAAAATCCCAGTTGAAGTCAACTGAGATAGTTGACATCAACTCAAGTTGTTGACAGCCTTGTGTGATTGCAAATTTGTGCATCTGTGAAACATCACCTGTGAACTCAGAGCATCTGTGAACCAACATCTGCAATTTATGTGTGAAACCTTAATGCTTGAATGAATGATGAGTGACTGATTTTTTTTGATTAGCATCTCACTTATTTGCCCTGGTACCTATGCATGATAAACCAGCCACTTTGCTAAGTATTGTTCACACCTGAAACCCTTGTGCTGTGCATTGTTGTTCTGTGCCCTTAGCTTTCATATGCCCTGTGCTTAGCTCCATCCCCTGCAGCTGTGAGTTTGAGTTACCACTTGGCTAACAAAGTCTGATACAAGCTTGTGTGACATCAACGGTGGTTGATATCAACTAACCTAGTTGATTCTAATGACTCGAGCATAGCCCATCTAAGCACCGAGCATAACCCATCTTCTAAACCCATCTCGACCACAGTGGCTGATTTACCTTGGGCGATTGTCAGTGGTGCTCAACCTTGAACTAATGCTAATTCACACAACCCCTGGAATCTCTGAAGTGCATGCTTGACTTTGTTTGTAACCCTGTGTGAGCCATCCTGCCAGCCTGTGCTGAGCTTAAACCTGCCCTGCACAAACTGTGCTGTGTTATTTTTGAGAGGTTGCGCATAGCAATCTGTGCACACAACCAATTGTTGTTTTTCTTGTGCTTGGCCTGACCAGGGCTGCACATAACTTTCCAAGCTGTGCACATTGACTGTGCTAAGCATAAACCAATCTTTGCTTGAGCTATGCCATAACTGTTTTTGCACACAAATTGGGCTGCCAACTTGCCAACCTAAACTGAGCTATTGGGCTGCTTAAAATGCACACACCCTGAAGCCCACACTACTGGGCTGTGCCTTTTCACTGGGCTGTGCACTGTCACCCGACCTGGGCTCTCCACAAAACCAAACAGAAGCCCACAAAAACCAAACCAACCCACATAAACCAAACTGAGCCCACACCAGCTGGGCTTTCCATAACCTTTGGGTTGTGCATCTTTGCATAACTTGGGCTTGCATCCGAACTTAGTATGCTCGATGTGTGCTAGGCTATAGTGCTTCTTTTTGAGCCCAAATTGAGTTGCTAGACCATGTCGGGATTTTGGTGCAGAATCGGGGATGAAAAAAATCCATCGAGAGAACTTGCTTACGGGCATGCTTCACCATATGAAACCCCCACAGACCATAATGATTTTAGGGAGTATTATGAGCCTTCTCGGGGCTGACCTTGAATACTCATACCTAACCATCATGAGCACATGTATCGATCACCACAAATGGGGAGTTGAACAATTTTATACTCCCGACTCCTTGTTTACAATCACTAATGGAAACTCTCATGGAGCAAAATGCTAGGCTTGAAATGAATGCAATACATGACCATCCATATAGCAACATGTCTGAATTTCCCTTCACTAGTGGGTATGCATTCCTCATGCTCAACCATACAATGAATATCCATATGAGGAATGCATACCCACTAGTGAAGACTCTCCTTCAATAGAACAACTCACTATGATTCTTCAAAGGAACCTGATTGAGTTACAAAATGAAGATTGGAAAGAAGTTTATGATAGGATGTTTGTTATTCCTGATAATTTCGAAAATAGTGTTTCTAGTCCTACTCATGCAACTAACACTGAATACGAACCTAATCTAGAGGTAGATGAGTACACTAAAAATGCTACAATTTTGAATGGAGAGATGAATTTTTGCTATGATGATGATGATGAATATGAAGAGCATATGTATTTTGAAAATGTAGTGGAATCTCTAGGTTCAGAGACGTTAGGCGTCCCTTATGTGAACCCTATGAATCATACTTCTTCTAACATTCATCCATGCGATGTTGACTCTGAGTTTGGGTTTGTGAAATTCTTCAGTGAAAGTGAGCATGCTACACAACTTGTTTGTGACTTAAGAAAGGATGAATCTTCTGTTGACACTAATGTTCTTTTGGATCAAGATATTATTGTTGTGTCGATTCCCCCGCCCATGTCACAATATGTTTCCTCCTCTGATGATTATGACATGGAGAATGATGAATTGTTCTATGCATGTGAGCATGATTTACCTTCTTCTGACCTTAGGAAAGTGTGTGATGGTACAAATGATCTTATACATGAAAACAATGTAGATGTACCTAATCTCTCTCCTAAGGCACAGATTGAATCCCTTCCACCAAACCTAGATGTAGTTTGTAACAAAATTGCAAAACCAACTTTTCTGAAAATGCCTAATTTAGGCCTAGAGCTTTGTGCTTCCCAAGTCCTCTTGGACTATTTTGCATCAAAGTATAACACCTTTAGGGAACCACAGTTGGAATGTGTATATCTCCATTGTTCTTAGCAAAACTCATTTTGAGTTAGACCTTTTGCATGATGTACCTTTAAAATTGCAGATTTTGTGCCCAAGAACACATCTGTTGACAAGTTTAGGTTTGGGGTTAACTTGTTCACGTATGCAATCTTTTCTGCACTCTCATGTTATATCTGTGTAAAGCTGTTGATGATTGTACACTTCGTCTTTTGGGTTGATCCTCAACTCTTTAGATTGTTGGTATATGGTGAATTTTCATTGTATATAATCCAGTAGGACTTGTTAAATTTTCTTTTCTTGAATCGGTTGAGTCTTCTTGTACATATATTGTGCTAATCCGATATGATCTCCACTGAGAATGTTGGATTCTAGCCTTGACTAATGAAGCTCTAACCTTGCTCCCGCGACATACTCTAATCTCTTCCCTTTTCTCTTATCAAAGATAGTTCTCTTGGTATGTGATTTGTTTAAAATTTTATCATTTGTTGACACATTGAGGACAATGTTTGATTTAGGTTTGGGGGTGCATTTGCATTTGCATATAGAGTTTTTAGTCTTTTTAATCTTTTATTTTAAAAAAAAAAAAAAAAAAAAAATTCAAAACTTTTTGCAAATAAAAACCTCCAACTTTTAGAGATTTTAGAGTCACTAGCATGCTTCTAGCTATGTTTACATAGAGAGTCGGATCGAAATAACAGAACTTGGAAGTACTGGAGAACGCAATCGGGTTTCTTAGTTGATTAGAGCGTTAAAGTTGGATTTAACCATACCGGAGGGCTAATTAGGTCTTGTTTAGATATTCGGTAGTAGAATTGTGATCACCCATAGTGGAGACTACCCATTTTACATCAAGTGAGGCACCAACCTTCAATTTTTTGCAACTTTCTAGAAAAGCTGTTAGAGTGTGTCACCGTATGTCAATTCCGGATAGGAATGGTGAGCTACCCAACTTCGCACCACTTTCAGCACTACTTTTGATCTCTTGAGTGCTAATTCCGTCAATCATGAGGGTGACGTTTAAAGATGAAAACTTCTTCTAAATACCGATTTGCAATTAGCATCACTCTCTCCCTCTCAATCAACACATTCATAGAAACACATCATCGTCGGCAAAGCGGAGCATCATCCGAATATTTGAAGAAAAGTTGAGATAGTCCAAGGTTTATGTGCAACAAAGAAAAGAAAAAGGATGAGAATTAATGAAGTTTGTGAAATCAAGACAAGTGTGAAAAATTGAGTCTTATTGTTTTATTGTTATTTTCATTCCAAGTTGATTCTAAAAAAAAAAAAAAAAAAAAAAAAAAAAAAAAAAAATTGAGTTGTATTATTATTTCCATTTCATGTACTTAAAAAAAAAAAAAAATGTTTGTCAAGTTTTTGTGAAGTTCAGAAGTTCATCATCAGCTATTGAAGACCAAGACCGAAGATTGAAGACGTTTCTATGAATGCTGAGAGTGATATTAATTGCCGATCGGGTGAGAAGGTAAGTGAGTACTCCCATCCTTGCTAATGGTTGATTTCCTTTCTTAGAGATCATCGAAAAAGATTCTTTTTGTCCACAACTGCGTGGAGACTCCACAGAAATTATTTCAGAAGGTTATCCTTCTTACCTACAACGTGTGCAGGATTTCTCTCTTTATTCCTGCCTTTTGCACACATGAGAGACTAAAAGCGATCTTTTTGAGTGCAATTATCATAAAACCCTAATGGTGAGGCAAAAGTCGAGGCTTATGATCACAATCGAATCCGAATTCTTTCATATGGTATGGTTACTTCTCGCTCAACACTTAAGGATGAGAATACGTTCTTCGATAGTTCTAACTTCGTGTTACTAGCATGCAGAAACTCTATGTCCTCATAGCTTCTTGGATGCTTGAGACTCTTTTACACTCTGAAGTTGGAGAAGGTTTTGTGGGTACACCTGCAAACCCTCACGAGACTACAACTCGTCCACTAGGGACACCTAGCGGTTTAAAGGCTTAGTGCATACGCTAAATGCATTCGATAGACTGCGACAGGGGTATAGTTAGGATTTCTTAATTTGTTTCACTTGAGGACAAGTAAAATTCAGGTTTGGGGGTATTTGATGAGTGCCAAATATTGCATATTTTTACACATTTTTATTGGCATTTAACTCATCTTTTGTGCTCGAAATCGGATATTATCCCAGTTACGTATTTTCTTAGTTTTCAAGAATAAATATTTGTACTAATTAATTTTGTGTTTTTAGGTAATAAATAAAGTTCTATAGAAACGAGGAGCCAAAAGAGCGAAGAATTGGAGGCAAGCATCTATGGAACAAAAAGCCAAAGCCCGCGCTACTTGATTGCAACCCAACAAGGAGCAACCCATTTACAAGACATGGGCTTGTGTTATCCAAGACCCGGTCCGTGACCCGGATCCAAGCCCGTATCATTTGAGCCGTTAGATGTGCTCCATCTAGATCCAACGGTCGCTTCGAGTCACGCATCCATCTTCACCGAGATCCGACGCTCGCTCCAACCATCGCATCAAACTTTGCTACTCCCGCTCAACACCATAGCCCCTATATAAACTCCCATCACCAAAACCTAATCTCATTTCTTCTCCTTCACCCGACAGCAACCGGACACACCCCTCTCCTCTTCTTCCTCACCCGACACACCAAGCTGCGAGCAGAGCCATCACCATACCTCTTCCACCTCCATCACCCCCCGATACAAAGCCAACAACCACCCCCGCAATGTTAGCCGCACCACCTTCTCCACCTCTTTAGATCTAGATATCTCTTTCTTAGCTTCTATCATAACCCTAGAATCTAAATCGGAGATAACTAGAACTAGGGTTTCACCAACTATGGACGCATGGAGCTCGAGACATGAGGAGAGCACGATTCAAAATGACGTGGGTGAGAGGGTTTTCTATTGTTTTTCTATTTTTTTGAAGTAAATTAGGGTTTTGATTTTTGCAAGTATAAATAGGGAGAGTCGTGGTTGTGAGAGGCTTATGCCTGGGCTAGCCGAGCACCAATTTAGGTTTAATTGCGAGTTTAATTTGTATTCAATCATGTTCTAAATCAATTTGCTAGGTTTAGATGAAGCCCTAGCTTTACTCATATGTTATTCATGTTATTTGTATTTCTCTTGAATGCTTAAACATTTCTAGGATAGAATTAATCTTAGTGCTCAATACTTTGCTCTCACGGTGTATGTCGGGCATCCATTGTAGTTAGAATAAAACTATATTGATTGTCTTTGCAACTCATGCTTTAGAGACTATTGTTAATCCCATGACTAGTTGTTCTTAATTAGGCAGTTAGTGCTCCTGATTGATACTTTAGTTGTGATTGAATCATCCATTGGTGAAACACCTTAGGTAAGTGGTAGACTTGACACTTCTCCTTTATACATTACAAGGACAAGAGTAATATAATTAGGCAAGACACAAAGGTAGGTTAGTGGTGGATTTGAAGACCTAGTGCTCTTTAAATTTGTATTCTTGTTTTCTATTTAGAGTTACTTGAAAATCGAGTTAGTATATCGGCAACAAAACCACACATTGTTACTCTCACTTTGAAACTCGATTAAGCCAAGCCTTAGAATCAACATAAGCCACACAAGTCTCTGTGGGATCGACCGTATTGCCGGTTCTACATTGTAGAGACACCGTGCACTTGCGGTTTAACAAGTAGGCAAAATCGAACATCTTTAGAAGCCTACCACACCATAGCGCAGGGAGACACTATGGAAGTGTCCAAGGCTCTGAAGATCCTTAAAGATGATGGACCAGGCTACGGGTTACATCTAAATATTTTGAAGACAGAACTATTCTGGCCTTCTTACGACCTGAGAAAGGATGCTGACAATGCCTTACCTGCGAATATTGGTAAGCCAAAGGATGGTGTAAAATTGCTTGGTGGACCATCGGCCTAGAAACGGACTTCTACAGCAATATAGTGATGAATAGGGTAGATAAAACTGTGAAGCTCATGGACAAGATTCAGGAGTTTCATGATCCTCAATGTGAACTTTTACTTTTACGCAGCTGCACTGGAGTTTCGAGGTTATATTTTGCCCTACGCACCACTTGCCCCATGGCGCTTAATTTATTGCTAATCGTTTTGATGATTATCTCATGCAATATCTTCGCCGCCTTGTGGTGGAGATGGGGCTGGTTTGGCTTAGTTCAGCAACGACTAGCCACCCTCCCCATCAAGATGGTGGTCTTGGTATACTTACTATGTCGGATACTATGAAATCTTGCTACCTTGCATCACGGAGCCTGGACCCCGCCCTTGCGAATTTTATTTTAGGCCCCCTATAACGATGACCTTTCCCATGGTTTCCATAGTGCATTACAGGGTTTCACGCAAGCTTGTGGGATTTCCTCTCCTGATTTCAACATTAAAGATGCCGCCCCCCAATACATGAAGTCTTTGGAGGCTATCTACTTTGGTGTTATTCGGGAAAAGGTACCCTCTAGCTTCTCTTTATCTAAGCGTGAGGCTACTGTTTGGCAATGAAGTAGATCGGACCATGCTATGGATTTCCTTAAGGAAATACCTATACCCGGTCTGAACCAGGCAGTTGGGCCTAGGTAGTTTAGCTCGGTCTTACAATACCATTTGGCCATACCTCTTTTTGCGGAATATAATAAGTGTTCTTGTTGTGGCAAGCTTATGGATATCTTTGGTGACCGCGCCATTCATTGTTCTAGTGAGGTTGGGCTTAAATTCAGACATGATTTAGTAAAAGATATCTTGGCAGATATGTGTTATAGGGCCGGTGTTCTAGCTAGAAACGAGGTGTCTTTGGGCGTCATTAACAACAAAGATCTTAGGCCAGCGGATATCATGGTTTATAATTGGGAAGATGGTAGAGATGTTTGTATTGATGTCACTGGAGTCTCTCCATTCAGTAATGCTAGAACTCGCAACTTCATACAAGGTCATGCCATTTCTGCAGACTATCACTCGCAAGAACAATAAATACTTAGAGGTTTGCACTTAAATCGGTTATGGTTTTGGGGTGTTGGCCTTCTCCACTTTTGGTGAGCTTGGTACATATTTTATAGTTTTTCTGAAGAGATTAATAAATTGCATGGCAAGACATGATGCCAATTTCAAGATAGGCAATTCTCTTTTTCATAGGCTAGGGATCGTCATTCAGAAAGGTGTTGGTGCCCACCATCTCTTGTAATATATTGATTTCGATATTTATTTTTACCAGTCCTTTCAATGGAAGAGGTGCAGATTTCTTGATCTATGGCGTAGATAAGCCGATTCAACACCTCCCAGTTGATATCCCACCAACTATGCTCACAAGAGGCGATGATGTTTCTGAGGGTCTTAATTTAGGTATGCTCAATCTAATTTTTTAGAAACAAATAAGCACTATCTCTAGCATTTCACCACAATGTCGCTTACATTTTTCAAGAACCTTAAAATCTACCCTTGATAAAGTGGTGGCTAACCCCAGCAACATATCTTCATGGGTTCAACTGCTCATTCTACCCATTTGCACCCTAAATGCAGACATACCAAAAAAGCTCACAAGAAGATAGATCGCTTGTGACGACTACAAACTACAGCCATTAATCAAGCCTTGGTCACTTGGAATGAACCAAATGGATGTAACATTTTACTATAGCGACTATTGAGTTCACAAGACTATCAACTTAACGAGGCAACATCATGATAAAAGAAACCAAAAACTAATGTTGAAGTTTGTAGAAGAAACTTCATCGGGCACTATTCAGCGGCTATCAGAATTTTGTCTTCCACTGGCGTTGCACCATTTAATGAAGATAATTTACATGAGTTGCAGCAGAAATACCCATATGCTCCTCCTCCTTCAATACCCTCTGAAAACATAGTGTCTACACAAATTTCTGTTGACAGCAGAGCTGTCTTGACTGCAATTAAAGGCTTCCCAAAAGGCACTTCATGTGGCAGAGATGGCCTTAGAGCCCAACATCTGTCTGGATGCCTTAAGTGGACCTCTTTCTTCTTTGTCTCGAAGAATTATTATCATCCATCGCAGGCGTAGTTAACTTGTGGTTATCTGGTCAGTTTCACTGCAGCCTTAGGGGAATACATAACAAGTGCTCCTCTTACGCCATTACTCAAGCACGATGGTGGCTTGAGACCAATAGCCGTAGGGACCATATGGAGACAGGCTGTGTTCAAAACTAGATGCCGGTCTTTGTATACGGAAATGGCCGATTACTTGGGTGACCACCAATTTGGAGTAGGCATTCCGTGTGGAGGTGAAAGTATACTTGCATTCATGTGGGATTGCTTGAGTTGAAAGGTACACATAATAACCTTACTATGTTGCTCATTGATTTTACAAACACATTTAACTTAGTTGATAGAACTACCCTAATTAGAGAAGCAAGAGACAAATGCCCTAGCATATCCAGGTGGGTCGAATTTTGTTACGCTAAGCCTGCAAAACTATACTACAATGAGTCCATTATATCCTCAACTCAGGGTGTCCAACAAGGTGATCCACTTGGCCCTTTGTTGTTCGCATTAGTACTTCATCCACTTATCCATTAAATTGCTTCTCAATATTCACTAGATCTTCATGCCTGGTATCTTGATGATGGCACCATCATTGGTGACACAATGGAGGTTTCAAAAGCACTTAGTATTATTCAACGTGAAGGTGCTTCAAGAGGATTACATTTAAACATAAAGAAGAATGAAATTTTCTAGCCTTCTACTGACCCTAGAAGCCTTGAACTAGATGTATTTCTGCTAATATAAGTAGGCCATCCAAAGGCATTAAACTATTAGGAGGTCCCGGTCGGTTTGGACACTCAATTTTGTAGCAACATGGTGATGAACATGACAGACAAAACTATACGTCTTATGGACAATGTTAAGAAAGTTTGAAAGACCCATAGAGTGAGCTCTTACTTAACAAGCGGTTACCGGTGTTTCAAGGCTATTTTTCACCTTATGAACTACAAATCCTCAGTTCATCCAAGCAGCAACAAGCCACTTTGATCAACATTTGATGAAGTATCTACGCCTTCGATCACCTAGGATGGTGCTGCTTCGATCTCTTCAACAGACACTTGCAACTCTACCTATGAAAGACGGGGCTTTGGTGTATACACAATGGATGATCTGGTCGATATTGTGCTATCTTGCTTCATACATTCGAGACTCAAAGCTTGCGGCACACTATTCTACTGTCCATTGATACGATAGTACCAAGTCCCAACTTTCGGTTGCCATTCACAATTTCATGGAGACTTGTGGCCTCACTCCTTAAACCTTTAATGTCAATAACGCTGCCCCTCATCCTGAAAACACCGTCGATGCGTTATTTTGATGTTATTAAGAGGAGTTACCCACTAAATTAAGATGTCCGAGAGGGAAGGGCCTTATGGCAATATAGGACCGAAGCATGCTATAGATTATTTGGAAGACAATACCAATTCTTGGGCTAAATCAAACAATGGGACCAAGATAATTTCGTGTTGTAGCTCAATCTGATTAGGTATACCCTATTTCGTCTTGACGTTTGTGCACAATCATGTAACGCCCATGGATATATTCGAAGACCACGTTGTTCACTGTGCAAGCGAAGTTGGGGTTAAATTCCGCCATGATTTTGTACGAGATGTGTTGATGGATATCTTCTACAAATCGGGTGTCGCGAGCCAGGAAAGAAGCACCACCGGGATTGTTGTCGGATCAGCATACCCCTTTGAAACTGCGAGATATACTTGTACACGGTTGGGAGGATGGGTGAGATACATGTTTTGACGTCACAGAGTCTCGCCCTTTATCGGAAATGAGATTCACTTCACTCCGGGCCATGCCATTTCGCAGTTATTACTACTTAAAAAGCAGAAATACCTCGCACAATGCATATCACATGGTTTTGAGTTTAGAGTCTTGGCTTTTACTACATTAGGCGAGTTGGGTGACGATATGATTGTCTTCATTGCAGGCGTTTGAAGAATCGCATTGGTAGTCATGATGTAAATATTAAAGTAGGTAGTTTTCTTTTTCAATGGGCGGGGGTTGGCTATCCGAAAAGGAGTCGGAGCACAACTTGTTGCCCGACTACCAACCAAATCTGTGTAAATTTTTCTTTGTTTTTAATAAATTTTTGGTGTTAAAAAAAAAAATATAATATTATTATTTCGTTCATACATCAAAATCTCTCTTTGGTGTTTGAAGTACCAGATTCGTTGGTAGTTTTCTGTGATTCTCCATTGTTGGGGATTCAATTAGGATTTTTGAAGTCCTGTTTTTCTTTGATTGAAGTTAGGGTTATGTTACTTTGGTTCTTTGTTGGTTCTTTGTGTGAGATTTTGGCGATTGATGATAACGGTGTTGCAGTGGGGTTTTGAGGAGTTTCACCACCAGTTACAGTAAGTGATTTCTTTTATCTCGTATTTAGGGTTGGTGGTATTCGATTTCAGGGTTCTGTTCTTTCGTCTGGCTAATCAAAATTAACGGTGTTGGGAATTGATTTTGGGATTTTGGTTTTGCAGTTTTTGCTTCTTGTCAATCCAATTTCTCACATTCGTTTTTTGAGTAAGCAATTGTTTCACATTGATTTCTTTTTGCAATTGGAGTTTTGGGTTTCCTTTAGGATTTTGAGTTTTGGGTGGTATCAGTTCTTTTGGTGATTGAAGTAACAGATTCACGAAATTGAATTGGGGGTTTTATGTGAGCAATTTGTAAGAAGTGGAAGTGTGAGAAGGGTAGGGATTGAAGACACATGTTTCAACTATTACGATTGTGGTTTTCACCCCTCACAGGTTCTTGATTAGGCCATTGCGAAGGTAAAATTTCTTACTTGCAGTGTTGAATTAGTGTTGTGTGTATTGTTTTTCTCCAATTAAGTGTTTGTTGAAGTAGAAGCCAGGTGTTTTGTTCATTGTTGAGAAAGAACCGTGCTTGGTGTAAGGTGGTTTTCGAATTGAAGTGTTGATTTAGAGTTCTATGGGCTGGTTTTCTCCTATTAAAGTTTAAGTGGTTCTTTGAACAATTTTTGAAGATTCTGTTTTGGGGTTCTTTGTGAAAGCAATAGTTTCAAGCAACTATCTTTGGGCTATTAGTATTTTGTATTTCCTTCAGAAGCTTGTAAGCTTTAAAGCAGTAGCAGGGTTGTTTTTTTTTTTTGTTATTTGTTTTGTAGTACAGAAGAAGTGGCTTGAAGAAGCAGTGTGTTTGCTTCTTTGTAGTGTTTAAAGTGGGTTCAAGTTTCAGTTTGATTCAGGTGTTTATGCTGATATGTTTGGTTCCCACCCTCTGTGAAAGTGGTTAGAGTTTGTTTTGTGGTTGCTTATCCTTTGTGAAGGTATAACTAGTGTTTTGTTATATGGTAATTTGAGTTTTCTTTGGTGTTGAAAACTTAGATTACCATACGCTAAACTCTAATTTGGGTTTTCATTGGTGGTTGTTGGTATCTTACTAAGCATAATGCTGTAAGACGATCTTACAGATCATGTTTTTTCTTCACGGGGTGATAATGGATCCCCTTCAAAGTCCGCACCCACATCTCAAATGGCATCTCGCAACAACACATGATGGTCGGGCTCATTGTCCATTTATCAATTATGATGGATGTACGGATGGTTGCGGGGGTAGGGTTATGCAAGAACTTCAATTTACTGGACATATGAAAGATATGCATTTTCTAATGAGGAAGCAAAGGAGATCTGCAGAGGAAGAGATACATGTACCAATCTGGGACTGCTACAATGCGTGGGAAAATGGGTTGGCCGATATGCAATTTTGGTTGTGTATGAAGTGTTTACACACACATGTATGGAGGAAAGCGTGTCGTGATCCAAGTCATATTAGTGAAGTTATCAATGGGCCTTTCAGAGGTACTGGGGCTGATTTTCTTATACATGATGCTGCGAAACCTCAACCTCAACCTCAGCATTCAAGAATGCATGAGATGATAGTACAGATTGAGGAGGTTGTGGGTACCTTAAGCTGTCGAGATGCTTGATCTAATTTTTCGGCGGAAAATAACAACTACGATAAGTATCCCCCCACCTTGTAGATTGCGGTTCTCTAGAGCCCGAAATCTTCATTAGATAATGTGATTGCTAAACCCCGGATTTATGTGCATGGTTGAATCTATTGTTGTTGCACATGTCGCACTTTGAATTTGTATATGCCTAAAATTCCAAGGAAGAGATCAGGTGTAAGAAAGAAGATTCTGAGATAGCTTCCATAAACGAAGCACTTGCAACTTAGAAGGAACCTTACGGATGTTACAGTTTGGTGCGAGAAAGTATTGGAGTTTTCCAAACCAAACCACCACCAGCAAAAACGACCTACCAGGATGGTGAAGGATGCCAATCTTGAGGCCTGTAGAAGGAAGTTAAGCAATGGTCATTACACAGCTGCAATTCGTGTTCTGTCATCTAACCGGGTTGTTCCATTTACACCTGACACATTACATGACTTTCAATTGAAACATCCCTCTGTACCACCTCAATCATTCCTGCGGATAGCCCCTCGTCAAATGCATTATATGTGGATTTTAAAAGTGTTTTACAGGCTTTGGAGAGCTTACCCAAAGGAACAGCGTGCGGGAGAGATAGTCTTAGAGCTCAACATTTGTTGGATGCTCTTAGTGGTGCTGCATCAGCTGTTGTTGGTGATCTCCTACAATCTATTGCAGGTGTTGTTAACTTATGGCTAGATGGGAGATGTCCTGCAATCCTTGGTGAGTATGTAGCTAGTGCACCATTAACACCTTTGCTCAAGCACTGTAGTGGTTTGAGACCCATTCTGATTGACACAATTTCAGAAGACTATGTTCCAAGTTGCGACTACATTTGTGTGTAAGGACATGACCTCTTATCTTGGAAATCACCAGTTTGGTGTTGGAATACCATGTGGGGGAGAGGTTATTTTACACTCAGCAAACAAGCTTCTAGAGATGAAAGGTATCCATGATAACATGACTATGATGCTTATAGATTTCTCTAATGCTTTTAATTTGGTGAACATGACTGTCTTAATCAATGAGGTTAGATCCAAATGTCCCAGCATATCCAGGTGGATAGAATTTTGTTACTCGAAACCAGCTAGGCTCTACTACAATGATGCAATTCTATCCTCAGCACAGGGTGTACAACAAGATGATCCGTTGGGTCCATTACTTTTTGCTCTTATATTACATCCGCTTGTAAACAAAATTGCAGCTGAGTGCACTCTTGACCTTCACGCATGGTACCTTGATGATGGCACCATTGCTTTGGCGACACAATGGAAGTAGGAAAGGCGCTTAAGATAATTCAAGTTGATGGGCTGCCAGGTCTCGCATTTGAATGTCGGTAAACTGAGATTTTACGGCACATGGTAGATCCCGGGAGAAATGTCGCGGTATTTTCCAACCAATTTTACTTGAGACCCGAAGACTTGGTGTCAAATTGCTTGGAGGGCAAAGAGCCTTGACTTGCAATATTGCGCTAACATTGTTACTGGGAAAGAGTGGAGAAATGCAATGAGATTAATGAATTCTTTTAAAAGCTACGGGACCCACAAAGTGAATTGCTTCTCTTACGCAATTGCACTGGGGTGTCCAAGCTATATTTTACATTGCGCACAACTTCTTCTTTAGCTTTGCAGTCAGCTGCGCCTTTATTTGATAATCAGCTGGGTCAATACTTGAGACATTTAGTGGTGGGTGATGGTGCTGGGTTTGGGCAAATTCAACAACGATGGATACTTTTCCCATTAAAGATTGCGGTTTAGGAGTTCATACTATGTCAGATACTTCCAAGTATTGTTATCTTGCATAGTGTGCTCAAACACAGCATCTGCAGCACATTATGTTACAGGGTACATCCACATTCGATTCTGGCCAGAGTTATCAACAAGCATTGCAGGTATACACTCAGTTCTGTGGCCTTAATTATTCTGATTTCAACATTAGTACTGTTGCCCCCCATTTCATGAAGTCACTGGCAGCTTGTTATTTTGATGTGGTTAAGAAGGATTTTCCCACCAAGTACCCATTATTTGCAAGGGATGCTGCACTCTGGCAATGTAATAAAGCTGACCATGCCATGGATTTTCTAAAGGCCGTATACCTGTCGAGTTTGAATCAAGGCGATTGGGCCTCGTCGGGTTTCATTGTCCTTAGCTACACATTGGGTGTACCTCTGTTTGTGGAAGGTAGTTTGTGTTCTTGTTTATGGCCGTAGTATGGATATATATGGTGACCATGCTCTTCATTGTGCCAGAGATCGACAAATTTCGGTATGATATGGTACGTGATGTATATGCGGACATATGTTACAAAGCCCAGTGTGGCGGCTCGCAAAGATCCCCCATGGGTTTTCTGTCTATCTGATACATGCCGTCGAGCTGTAGATTTGCTTGTTTACAATTGGGATAACAGTCAGGATGTTTGTTTTGATGTTACCCGGTGCTTCTCAGATTAGTGCTCGAACCACTAGTGCTCGAAATGTAGTAAGTATTTGGATAAATGTTTAGAACATGGGTATAAGTTCAGCTTTTTCAACTTTCACACCAGGATTAAAATTGTCTGTCAAGACACTAATTGTAAAAAAGTGAGGGTCTTTTTGTTCCATAGAATAGTCACTATTCAGAAAAGGGGTTGGTGCCCAGATGTAGTAAGTATTTGGATAAATGTTTAGAACATGGTATAAGTTCGGTGTTCTAGCTTTTTGCTATCCAACTTTTGGAGAATCTTGTTAAGTGAAGATCTTTTTACTTGTGTATTTTTGAGAGAAGGGGAAGAAGAGAAATCTGTAAAGAAGTTTCAAGTAAAAAAAAGAAATTGTCTTGCATCAGTCAAGAAGACACTAATTGTAAAGTGCAGGAGTCCGGTCTTTGTTCCATAGAATAGGTCCCTCTCATTTTTACTTATTCGGATGCGTCTCATAATGTTTATCCAAATCTGGGTTAGTGCCCCAGGATTGTTGCTAGGTTACAACTAACTCCAATGTAAATAAAGATATCATGCTTGGTCTATAACGAGATGGAAAATGGGACGAAGGCCATGGACGAGAATTATTTTCTTTAGTTTTTGCCTGTATAAAATAGTTTTTTAGGATTTTCTTCTTTTTATTTTTCTTATTCATTGTAATGGAGAGCTAGCTTTCCACAACGTTACGTGTGGCTAAGGATGAAGCCAATAATATTATGTAAATGATCAAGGTATGCTCTAATAAATTACTCTTTTGAGCTTTAAACGTTGAATTAATTTCTCTTCATATTTGCTTTATTCTTTAATCGTACGGAATAGTCTTCGGCTATTAATACTTTATAAGCGAAGGAGATAATACCATTTTTGATTTACAACAAAAGTTGTATTTTTTTTAACGGTTATATCTTCCGAGATGTATCGGTTGGATCTCGATAGTCTTGAGTCATCATTTGGGTATTTATTATTGATTGTTTAAGAGCTTTACATAATTTAATTGGTGGATTCTGAAGCCCGGGCTTCCTATTCTTTTCTACTTTATTATTTTCTTATTAGTTTTAATATTTTTTAAATCTAATTATTTTTATAATTTAATTTGGAATTAAGGATAAAAATATTTTAGTCCCTGTGAAACTTCCCATTGGTAGTCTATTTTTGGGTTCGCTATTTGCAAACTTAGACTCCCTAGTTGTAGACTCCGAGTGTCTCCGTGACTTCATGAAGATCGAAATATTTTCTAATACCATGTTTCTCAAGGTTTAATGTGGGAGCACCTTGAAAAATATGCTCCAATTCCTCGTAGGGTCTTGCAAGGACCCAATGTTGATAGTCGTCATGCCATCTTTGAGGAAAATAGTGCTAGGATTATGCGTTGGTGTACGAAGCGACCACGACAAAAGACACGCCTCACCAGCATTTTAGACACTTAGTCTGAATTCAATTTTCGTCCTGGACGACAATTCCTCATTTCTTCTCACAATTGATCACTTTCAATGATACTAAAGAGATCATCACTTTGAAATCTGGCACTGAGTTGAGTGATGGAGAGAAGTCTTTTATGCTGAGTTGCACTCTTGGTTATATAGTGTCGGTGATGCAAGGAGAATTCCAGGTGGAAGAATATAATATCGACAGAGCAGCCCGACAAATGGGTGTCGATCAGTGTACTCCAGGTCATCGAATGAACAAACCATCGGTTGAGTATTTGAAGGCTCATTTAGATAACACACATGTGGAAGTGAATGATTATGTGTCTTCTTTTACCGACCGGGACATTTACGTAACTCCAGGTTATGTAGAATTCTGGAATCAACAACACGAACGCTTGTATAAGTTTGTGATGAATGTCAAATCTCCGACACAAGTGTTTCCTTCTGCTTGAAATACTCTTGGATCCCCCATGGTTGAAACCTCTTTCTAGTGGTGATAAAAGGAAAACATCTCCAGAATCTTCACAGGTGAATATTTTCCTCGTGTTTTTGGTAATAGCATAATAATCACAACTTTAATTATTTCGATTAACTCATTGTAAGGTGGTCGTGCTGTGAGGCCTTGAATTCTTGTAGACTTCTCTGAATGGCAAGACAGAGTCCCAGTGTAGAAAGCGGGAGACGGGATGAATTCTGAGAATGATAGCGAATATTATGCGGTCCCTAGCTGCTTCTTTGGTGAGTTGTTAGCACTTCCCTTATCGTTGCGATTTTCTAGTCCATGTAATTAGGATCCCAAAAGAATGTTGTTAATTTGTTTCCGAATTTTGCTCCATCGGTTATTGACGGTCTTCATCTTTCCTCCATACGAACAATTCAGGAATCCAGCATCGATGGAGAGGTTGATGTGAGTATCCTTTTGTGTAAGTGATTTCGGTATTTCTTTGAATGAAATAATGATGATTATTGTTGATGCGTACAGGAGGATATTTTTATGGAAAGTCGACACGTCCAGATTGCTCATTCATCTTCAAATAATGGTGAGAACGAGAACCTTCGAGAGTTGGAACCGAATGGAGGTAATGACGCTCCCAATGTTAATGCCGACCCTGTTAACCCTTCGAATGACTTGGAGACTCCTCAAGTAAGTACCCACTTTATATTTTATTCATAGAAGTATAA
The DNA here is from genome assembly GCA_023531295.1 of Papaver armeniacum. Taxonomy (NCBI): domain Eukaryota; kingdom Viridiplantae; phylum Streptophyta; class Magnoliopsida; order Ranunculales; family Papaveraceae; genus Papaver; species Papaver armeniacum. The sequence continues at coordinate 48,870 of JAJJWW010012360.1, read as the reverse complement.
TATTGCTGATTTGAGATTGAATGAATGAGAATCCACGCGAATGAATGAGGAAACTTTAATGAAATACGTCACCAGAAAATTGAACTCGGCTTTTTTAGCAAAAATGCCATAAAATCTTCATACGATATCAGATTTTCGCAATCTACCCAAGTATCCTTATGTCCAGGAAATTTCCAAGCTTTAACAAAATAAGCTTTTAGAGTTTTGATCATGTTTAGGGGCCGAAATCAGCGAAGTAGTAAACTTCCAGGAGACTTTCAGGAATTTTTCAGCTGGCATGTAGTCTAATGTTTTGGCTAGAACTCCTTACTCGTTTGGCCGATTGCTATGAAATTTTGATATGTTATAGAAAATATCCATACGAAGAGAATGGTATATGACATAACCTTATATTCTTTACCAATTGCTCCCAGTTCATCATATCATGTCTCGAATGCATAATAAAGAACTTAGATAGTTTTAGTTCACTTACATGCAGAATTTTATGATTGCTTTTGATTTCCATGCTCTAATCTCGTGTAATCTTCGTATTAGGTACCAAATGCCGAAATGGAAAATAATAGAGCAAATAATGATTCGACTTGTATGGTGGACCAAGTCGATGATGTTATGATCTCTGCACCTCAATGTCATGAGAATATTGTCACTGAGGTTGTCGTGGAAACTGAGACTCCAGTTGTTATCGCTCCAGTTTTTATCTGATACGTATTGATCTCTATACCTTGGTAACTATTACTATAAAGCGGAATTCGAATAATAATAGGCGAAACTTAGAAAAAGAACACAAGTAGTAATTCGAAGAAAATATCTTCTCTTAGATTATGAACAAAGAAAACGATCACATTCTCTCTTTGTTACACTCACAATCTTCTCTAAGCGGTGGATTAACCTTAAGCTGTTTGCTAAGCTTGCACAAGTATTGTAAGTAAGCTTTATCTAGGTTATGTGCCTAGTATTTGTCCTTAGCTATTAGCCAAAGCCCTCTGTATTTATAGTCTTCATCGTACTCATCCGACCAAGGACTTATTAGGAATCTATTTCCTAAACTAAGAGTATTTCTAAAAAAACTCTTCCCTAACTAGAATTATGCCTAAACAAGGATTCATGCCTAGAATATGTTTCTTCCCTCAGCTTAGCTTGAGGTTAATTAAGTTCCTAAAGAGTACGGATACACTTGTATCATGGGTCCCCTTTTAAGAACTTGAACTCTGTGAGTTAAAATGAAGGTTAGGGAACTGAGAGTCCCCTTTTCCTTGTTAAAACACTTAGCCTTGCTAGGAACTTGACCTTTACATCCAATTAGAAAAGCTTCTTTCTCTCCTTGTCGTGTTTTAGTCACTCTTCGCTCGATATGCAGTCTTCGTTGAGTGGTTCCTCTCTATCAAACCATAAGTCTTCTACTCGTGGTAAGATCATAGTGTAAATTAAGAGTCATCATCAAGTAATGGTGGTTCAAACAACTTCAAGTATTCGGCATTTATGACCGAGTACATTCCAAGATAAGGTGGCAGATCTAGAAGAAAGGCATTGTGACCAATCTGATCGAGAATACGAAATGGTACATACCTCAATGGTTTCAACTTCTTACCTTCCCCCTTCAGTCGTTCCTTACCTAATTTTAACCATACCAAGTCACCAACAAAATTACAAGGTACAAGATGCTTGTCATGCTTTGCTTTGTATTTGGCTTGTGACTTCTTTAGTTGTTCTTCAGCGATCGCATGAATGCGAGATATCTTCTCCAAGAACTTTTGTGCCTTTTGCCGTTCACTTACTTCCTTTCCCCCATTGAGGTGTCACTAGAAAATACTAGATCGAAAGGACTAGGTGGTAAGTAACCATAGCACGTCTCGAAAGAGATTTCCCTGAAAAGAGCTGTGAATTGCTCTATTGAAAGCAAGCGTAGATATCGATAAACTCTTATCCCAAGTTTTAGGATGCTTAGAATTATATCCCCTTAACATGTGAACCATAGTCTTATTGACCACTTGTTTGTTAGTGTGTTTGTGGATGAAACGATGTACTCTTCTTCAACCTAGTGTCCATCATCTTCCATAAAGAATCCCAAAAGTGACTAAGAAAAAGACTATCCCTACTCGAAATAATCAAGTAGGTAAACCAAAATGCTTCCACACGTGCTCAAAGAAGAGCTTTTTTACCAGGCTCCGTTCCGTCTTTGTACATGGAATTAATGTAATCATCTTCTTTGAATCGGTCGACCACAACGAACAAGTAATCATGACCAGACTTGGTCTTCGGTAACCCACCAAGAAAATCCATAGAACTACTCTCCCAAGGCCTTGATGGTACTGGTAATGGTAGATATAACCCACGTTTTCTGTTGGAAGGTTTGGATGTTGTTGATGGTGGATTTTCATTTAAGGCTGAAATTGTAAAGGCCAAAATTATACGCTAACATCTTGCAAAAGATAAAGCCATTGATAAGTAATGAATACTTCTTCACTTTACTAATTCACCTAGAATAGAGCATGTGGCAACAATCCCAAAAGCGTTCAGTGAATTAAATACACAAAATTCATCGAGGTTGGAGCATGTAGCAACAATCCCATATACCACCCGTGAATTTACAGCATTATTAATTAATGCATGACCAGCCTTGTGTTTCTGTACTCATTCTGGTGCGGCATGACGACCGAGTGTTTTCTCGTGAGCAACACGAATCTCCAAGCATTAATAATACAACATGTACGAAATACCCATACAGGCTACAACTCTCGGTGTGTTATACTAGCCCTATTGAGCATGTTTGAACCTGAACTGACCATATCGGTCTCAGAAACGATCACGACCATCCAACCTCACCAGCATGATTGGATGGCTTAGATTAAATCCATGACCCCAAGCAGGTATTGGAATATTCACCACCGACCCAACGCGGCCCCCGCATGGTCGGTCTCCCCGTGAGAGTGGCATAGCTTTCCAACCGTCCAAACCAAAACGGTATGGACGAAAAACCTAAATTAGGGTTTTGCGGCACATTACATGTATCGCAAAAATGTCTCAACCATCCATCTTCGAGGCATAGATGGAGGGTGTAGATGTAGATTCAAAGGGCCTGGAGCATGTCAACACAAACACCGTGGGCCGCCTACATACATGACCGATCGGTCGGGACCAACTATAGTTAGTCGTTCCAGATTCGTGCGCCCAAACAAGGCATGACGCTTTGGCCCGGTGAAACCTAATTAGGGTTTGAACAATCACGAGCGTCCATTTTCTCCTGCGCGAATGAAGGGTCCGAGGATTAGGCTAGCGGTTAGGTGCGTATCAACATGACCACCATGGGCCCATCTATCTCCACACCCGATCGGCCAAGGCATATCATGCCTGGTTACCTCCTCATTCGCACGCCCGAACTAGGCATGGTCGCACCTTCCGATTACAAACTAATCTCGACCACTCAACTTTCTTGGGACAAATTGAGTGGCTTAGATCACGTTTCTGTGAGATATTGAGATATGGACGTGTATACCCGACTTGATCGTATACCGGACTAATCGAACAAGGCCGAGCCAAGCTTTGTCATCTTGAAACGCTACGCCAAAGTGGGCTTGATGCGCGGCTTTTGCTTCACAGATTCTGTTGCAAATTGATCTCGACCACTTAACCGCCGGACAAATTGAGTGGCCCCGGATCACACTTTCACGAGACAATGAGGTATGGGCGCCTACACCGTCATATCGTCTACACATGCACGATCGGCCTGCCAAAATTATATCCCAAGCTTGGATTCGACCAAGTGAAGAGTGATGCTTGCGCACCTCTTCAAAAATTCTAATTCCATCAACGGTGCATACATGAGTGTCTCAAAGATCATCTCTTCCATCCAACTTCACTTTGGCTTGGTTATACAACCACAGTCGGGAGTTAATTGGTCGGTGAGCGTCATGGTGATCACCACCCGTCACTTTACCACAAAATGATGCAGTACCTGCATAGAATACACACGATACTTCACAAGTATATACTTCCTAAATAACTTAGTTATTTAGTCTAGCATTACATGCTACTTTCTGTGGGTCCCACGATTCACACACTCGAGACATCAATCATGTCACAAACCGGGGATACATACTGGGGTATTGGTGCATGGTTTACGGGCGTGCGGCGTGCAACGCGCCATCACAAGAACGTGTCGAGAAGTCATGGACGGTTAGAGATGACGGAGAAGTGGGCAAGGCCGGTCGTGTAACACTAACACAACTCCACTACTCCATCACTCCACTTCCCACACGAGAGACGTGAATATGGCTCAAATGACTTGTATAAATAGGTTCTCCTCCCTATTTCCCGGAGCACAAGAACAAGTCCGGACAACGAGGCAAGTGTTGATACCATCGTATTCAAACACCTAGGTGATAGCTTACATCACTGCAAGCCGGTTCGACTTTTACGATACAAGTCATACATAGCCAACACCTTCACAATCTCAACACCTTCTTCGCTTCCCTCCCTAAGATCAACCCCATCTCCTTCACTTTGTGACCAAAACAAGTCACAGGGACGGCCATTTCTTGGTTTAGGCCGGATTTGCATGGTTGATTTCTCAATCTAAGCACTCCATGTAGTGCATTTGTTTTTAAGGTTTAGACTCATTTATCATCCACACACCCCAAATTACCAAAAGCCGGCAAGAGATAGTTTTCACCATAAACGGATGTCTTGCACAACTTACACCCTCTAACTAACTTAGCCACATCATCTTGCATCTTCGGCCAAAAGACATAACGATGGGAGGTTAAGTAGAGTTTATTTATCCCAAAGTGTCGGCAACTCGGGAAGTGTATGCCTCTCTCGACCACGACATGTGATCTCCGTCTTCCGGTATGAAAAGTAACTCGGCCTTTGTATAACAATCCATCTTGGAGTTCATTTCGCTTTTCAAACCACTCTTTACACCTTCTAGCACCTTCTTGAAGTCTTTGTTTGGATGCGTATGACTCTGCATACTCTTGAGGAACAATTGTTTGAATTCTCATGGCCACCATTAGTGATCGAGGCGGGAGGTCGAGATAACATATCTCCGCCAACTTGTTTGTTACTCCCTTCTTGTACCTAATGAGAATATTAAAAGTCATCAAGTAATACATCCACTTCATGTGCCGGGCTTGTTGTAGTTTAGATGCATGCATGTAGATACTCCAACGGTTTGTGATCTGAATGTACCACTACTTCTTTACCTAAGAGATACACTCGCCAATGTTTGATATATTGATATAAAACATAAAATTCATTGTCATAAGTTGCGTAGTTCTTAATAGCACCTGAGAACAATGGTGAATGGTACTCCTTTGGTTTACCATCCCAGCAACAACACTCCTTCAATGCATAGTTAGAAGCGTCGGTCTCAACTTCAAAAGTACGATGTAGGTTAGGCAACGCCAGCAGTTCTCAAATCTTTCTTTTTAGTAAGCGAAAAGCGTCTTCATGGGTTTTGCTGCCATTCAAATTTTCCTTAGCTCCCCCGTCAAACCATGTAATGGTCTGCCCAATATTCAAAAATGCCTTATAAACTTACGCAAGTAGAGTGCAAGCCCCTAAGAAACTCGATTTCGATTCTGGAGTACTGGGTTTAGGCCACTTAGTGATCACTTCAACCTTCCTTGGATCAATCTTCCGTTGTCCACCACCAATAATGAATCCGAGATACACCAACTCCTCCTTACCAAACTCACACTTCTTTACGTTCAACTTCAGCTGGACTTCATGTGACACTTTATACACCTTCTCAACGTGAACGAGATGCACTTCCCAAGTTCTGCTGTATATTAGGATATCATCCAAGTAAACAATCACAAAATCTTCTATAAAAGGTCGTAACAAATCATTCATCAACGCATAAACGTCATTTGGAGCATTACACAAACCAAAAAGGCATCACCAACCATTCGAACAAGCCTTGTTTGGTTTTGAAAGCATTCTTCCATGTATCATCTTCTCGAACTCTCATCTGGTGGTATCCGAATTTGAAATCCAACTTTGTAAATACTCGAGCTTTTTCCAACTGATCCATCATGTCGTATATCCTAGGTAGAGGGTAGCGATTCTTGATTGTGATCTTATTTAATGCTCTATAATCAATACACATATGCCAGCCTCCATCTTTCTTTGGAACTAACAACACCGCTGATCCACAAGGTGAAGCACTTGGCACTATCATTCCTAATTCTAAAAGTTCCTGGACTTGTTTCTTGATATCATTAGATTCCTCTACGGTCGTGCGATAAAGACCAACATTAGGTAGAGAACTCTCCCCGGTCAACATGATTTCATGCTCCACACTCCTATTTGGCGGTAATCCTGTGACATCTGAATAAATCCTTGTACTTCAACTTCAACCTTTATAGGTCATCTTCTTGTTGTGCAGTCAAGGCTTCCAAACAAACTCTACTCGGCTTCTCCTCAAGAGAACGGATCACAAGGAGAATAAACTTTATGCTAGCATTCACCAAACCGCTTAGCATGAGTGGGTCGTGATCAAACTTGCTCCCTCAAGAGGAGAATCAATGGCCCGAATCACAAAACTTTCTCCATCTTTGGTAAAGGTGTACTTTTGTTCCCTCATGTGCAGAGTTGCGTCTCTATCCCATAGGTAAGGACTACCTAGTACCATCTGACAAACATCCAAAGGAACTACGTCGCATGTAACCCGTGTATATGACTCATCTAGAGCAAATTTGAACGTGAAGTAGCATGAAACTTGTAAGCCCCTTCCTTTAAAGCCATCCTAAAGGGTATGGTTTTGGATGTGTGAAAGTTTTCAATCCTAACCTTACGCACCAAAGAACTTGAAAGTAAATTCTTCTGACTTCCTGGGTCAATAACAGCATCAACTAGTGAAGTTTTGAATTGCATCTTCACTGTGAAGAGTCGCTCCCTAAGATCATCTTTTGAAGGTATTTTTTTTGCCCCTGTCATAAGAGAAAGCTTTGAATTGGGTTTCATTAGCCCGTGGACTTCTTTTGGAGTTTGAGCGACTAGTGCTTCCTTCTTGGCTTCTTTCCTCTGCAACCCTTTAGGCTTTAGATGAGGATTCTTAACCCAACACTTGTCGACAATATGACCTGTTTGCTTGCAATGGGTGCAAAGACAAACCTTCCTTGTCACTAGACTTCCTTCTTCTTTGCTCCTTTCACCTCCTTTCACGGTGGTACCTCCAGTTTCACCTTAGTATTTCCCTTTGAATGGTTTCTTAAGCCTTCCCTCAATGGCATTAGCTTTTATACTTGCTTGAGATAGTATCCACGAAAACATCTTGACTCCTTAGTATATATTCATGGAACCCGGAAATATATTTCATGTAGATAACATAATCTCCCAAGTCTAAGTCCAAAACCATAGCTTTATTCTAAATTAAAGTATATTCTCATACGGTTTGGTTGTAAGTCCGCTTCAAGTTGTATCACTTGAACCATCTCTCCTCAAGGTATGCAAGGATAAAATCCCATTTCCTTACAAGCTGCTGAATCTTTTCCACGACAATACTCCTTTACCTAGGTTTTGTCTTTGATAAGCTTTCCACCAGGTTAGAGCATGCCTTTGTAGCTTCAATGCCCGAAAGCAATCATTTTCCTTTGAACCATATTCAAAGAAAGAAAAATATGTCTCTAGACGTTCAATCCAATCATCTAATTTTTCTACATCGACACTCCCATCGTAAAGTGGAAAATCAACACGAAAATCAATTTTCAGATTCTTACCATGAGTTTTAGTTGATGTAGGACTTTTAAGAAATTCTTTCTTCTTTTCTTCCTCCTCATCTTCTTCCTCTTCTTCTTCTTCTTCTTCTTCTTCTTCTTCTTCTTCTTTTTCTTCCGAATCGTCTTCTTCTGAATCATCTTTTTCCGAAGCTTCGGGTGAAGGTGTAATCTTTTCTTCATCTTCGGCTTGGTGTATGAGAAGAATACATTCACTCAATTCCTTAAGGGTAACTTGAATTGACTTCATGTACTGTTTTTAAACGTAGCCACCTTTTCTTCCATAGTTTGTGGTTCGCCTTCATTAGGATCACCATCTGACTTTATTATCCTTGATCCCCTTGTTTTCTTAACGTCCTCCAACTTCTCGAGTACCTCACCAAGATTTATGTAGAGAGATCTAGTGAAAACCATAAACCATAGGGATTTACCCTAAAAACTAACCTTGCTCTGATACCAAATTGATACGTATTGATCTCTATACCTTGGTAACTATTACTATAAAGGCGGAATTCAGAATAATAATAGACGAGAAACTTAGAAAACAGAAAATAAGTAGTAATTCGAAGAAAATATCTTCTCTTAGATTATGAACAAGAAAACGATTAAAATTCTCTCTTTGTTACGCTCACAATCTTCTCTAAATAGTGGATTAACCTTAAACTGTTTGCTAAGCTTGCACAAGTATTGTCGTAAGTTTTCTCTAGGTTTTCTGTGCCTAGTATCTGTCCTTATCTATTAGCCAAAGCCCTCTATTTATAGCCTTCATCGTACTCAGCCGACCAAGGACTTCTATTAAGAATCTATTTCCTAAACTAAGAGTATTGCCTAAAACAAAACTCTTCCTAACTAGGAATTCTGCCTAAACAAGGATTCATGCCTAGAATAGGTTTCTTCCCTCAGCTTAGCTTGAGGTTAACTAAGTTCCCTAAAGAATGCTGATACACCTGTATCAAATTGTGTGGGTCAAATCTGATTGACTTTGAGGATCCACAATTATTCAGGTTATTATTATGTGCTTCTAATTTTTATTTGAGTTTTTCCAGACTCTACAACCTGACACTCCGGATCCGGCCAATGAGGAAACTCGGCCAATGAAAATATTTTACCTAGACCCTTTTATAGATCCTGAACCTGAACCAAACCTAGACATATTTGTCTTAAATAGAAAACTTGATAAGGGTGTTTTTGGTTGGTTCACTTTCTTGGTCTGTTGCAGTTTTCTTCTATTTTTGATAGCACTTTTCAATTCAGACGACCCACAATTGTTAGGATACTACTTTATGATTTTATGTGGTGACTAATTCTTCCGATGTCTGGCTGAAGATATTAAACTTAGCACTTCTTGGGAGGTAACCCATGATCATGCAATACGGTAATATCTTTCCTTATCTCCTTATTTCCTTTAAAGTGGTAACAGTTTCTCCGTGTTAGTTTTTTTTTTTTAACATTGAGGACAATGTTAGATTTAAGTTTGGGGGTATGAGAGAAACTTTAAGTTGCATTATTAAAACTTCTAGTGTCACATAATATTCGGTTAGCTAAGTTTACATATTGTTTCTCACCGAAAAGATGGAAATTCGAATTGCTAGGGATAACGTTCTAGTGAGACATTAGAGAAAAAGACATTGAGATCATTGATACTCAGGAGAGAAAATTTACCTTTTAGAGGGTAATCGTGATGGACCTAACCATCCATGATGGAAAGACAATTAGGTCAGAAGGAAATGCCAAAAAGACAAAGCAACCTCCCATGTAGTCTTAGTTACTGGATTACGACTCTCTCTCAGTAGAAACTTATCATCAACAAGCGAAGCGACATCAAAATATATGAAGAAAGTTGAAGACGTTTAAGGTTTATAAGCAACAATAGAAAGAAAAGCATAAATCAAAGTTGAAGACTTAGGTACAAGAAGTTACAAGAGCAAAGAAAAAGATGTAAGTTGTTGAAGTTCGTGATACCAAAACATTACAAGTTGCGAAAATCCAAGTGCTTCTCTCATTGGCCATGTAAATACTAGTCTTTTTATTATTGTTTCTCAAAAAAAAAAAAAAAAAAAAGTTACATTTAAATTTTGTTGTTACCTTTTTGTTCAATAAGGCCATGGGGAAGAAGAGAAATCTGTAAAGAAGTTTCAGGTAAAAAGAAATTGAGGAGAAGAGTTAACTTTCAAGGTTCTAAGAGGTTCGAGAGTTTATCATCAACAGTTGAAGCCAAAAAAGACGTTGTTTCTACTGAGCATTATGAGAGAGCCGAGGAGAAATGCATATTGGTTGCTTTGTTAGTCCGCTTTCCATATGACATAAGATCTTTCTAGCACTAGTTCAACTCATCACACGTAATTTATCTAGCTTTAGAAAGGATGTCCCTCTCATTTTTATCTCTCTCCTAATCTTATCCAGTTTTAAAGCGGATGCCTCTCATAATTTTTATCCAGTTGTAGAGCGGATATCTCTTTATCCAGCTGTAGAGCGGATGTGTCTCCCCAATTCTTTATTCGATTTGTAGGCTGATACCTTTGAATTCCCTTGCATTCCCAGTTACTTGGCGATAGGTTGAGAATATGTATGTCCTCATAGCTCTTTGAATACTTGTGACCACTTTGGAGTAAAGGTTTGTGGGTACACCTCTTGTAAACCCTCCGAGTCTATAACTCGGGTACTAGGGCCACCTAGGGGTTTAAAGGCTTGTTGCACACGCTAAGTGCAATCGCGATGCCTGCGACAGTGAGTTAGAATTCTTATTTTCGTTAGTTTTGCTCGATGACTAGCAAAATGTAGGTTTGGGGGTGTGATAAGTGCTTAATTCTTACATATTTACTACTCAACTTTACATTTATTTAGTTCTTTATTTTGTACATATTTGATGATTTTATTTATTTTTGCAGTTTTTAGAAAATAAAGCTCTATGGACTAAAATGCGGAATTCTGCTGGAGAAATGAAGTGATTTGATGGGTTAAGCCCAAAAGGAAACATGAAGAATTATTGGGTCAATTATTTGGATATGGGCGTCTGTAGAATTGTGTCACGTCGTGTGTAGAAATGTGCCACGGCATGTGTAGAAGTGTGCCACGACGTGAGGAGACCATGTGCAATATATTATGATAAAGTATATTTGAAGATATTTTTTTTAATGAAGAAAATATTTCTTTATGATGTGGAGTAATGGAATATATGAAGATTTTGGAAATAATATTATTCTTTATGGTTAAAAATAATAATTAAGATATTGATTGCAGTATTTGACACATGGCGCATTTTGATTGGAGGATTTTAATATTATTTGATACATGACATACTTTCATTGGATGGTGATGTGGTAGTGGATATGAAAAAGGAAAGTGGTTCCTTTGAAAACTATAAATACTGGTTGAAGCAGATGGAAAAAGGGACGACGGCCAAGAGCCGAGAGCCAACAGTAAAATAGTTTTAGGATTTTCTTCTTTTATTTTTCTTTTTCATTGTAATGGAAAGCTAGCTTTTGTTACCTGGGCTAAGGATGAAGTCAATAATATTATGTAAATGATCAAGGTATTCTCTAATAAATTACTCTTTTGATCTTTAAACGTTGAATTAATTTCTCTTCATATTTGCTTAATTCTTTAATCGTATGGAATAGTCTTTGGCTATTAATACTTTATAAGCGAAGGAGATTATACCATTTGATTTAAAACAAAAGTTGTTGTTGAAGGTGGATTTTCAACAAAGGGCAAAACCGTAAAATCATGAGGCATGTTTTTGACACGGCTTTCAGGCATGCAATGATTCATATTTTCACGAAGACATGATGAATATGTTTTGAAAAAGCCTCCACTAGGCTGACGTTCGATCCACGGCATTGCGTCGTGACCTCATGCCAAAATAGCGTATTTGGGCGGTTCCCCGTAGATTGATAGATTAATGCCTTCGGGACGTCGGTGATACCTTTGTTCACATTGGCGGGGAGAGAGACCCATCTCCATAGAAGAATAGTTGGGCGGCGGATGCCTTTTAGGACGTTGGTGACACTCTTTGTTCACGATTATGTGGAGAGGCCGTGCATGGATTCGAGGCGGTTCTCCAGTAGATTGAGAACACTAACGCCTTCGAATCGTAAACAACACTGTGACTCCCACGACTATGCACCATTCGGGAATGGATGTGATGCTTTAACTGGCTAATATCTTTTACGCAATAGATTGAGTGCATGTGACATTGACATTCACCACTTGAATTCCCAGAATGATCTACAATTGCTCATATTGCATGGTCGAATCCAAGGACCGATCCCATGGAATGGCAATAACAATTGCTCCTATTCCACGCAATTGAATCCACCAGCCTGATCCCATGGAATGGCAATAAACAACCGCTCGATTCCATGATCGAATCCGCGACTTGATCTCATTGAATGTCAATAAACTACTACATTATCTCATTATTCCGATTTCATGATCGAATCCACAGGCTGATCTCATGAAATGGTGATAAATAATTTAATTACTCAGATTCTATGGTCGAATCCATGATCCCATAGGATGGTAATGCTTGTTTATTATTCTAAATTTGTAGTCGAATCCACAGTTGATCCTATGAATTAATAACAAACAACTATTCATTTTTATTACTCAACTTCATGAATTATTCTCCACTGAATTTCATAAATTAGTAATAAATACTCAACAAACGTGCGCCTGGACTACCATTGAGTAAGCCCCACAAAAATGGTGTAAGTGTATTCGACAATGATGCCACACGTAGGCACCGGATCGCGACGAGCATCCAAAAAATATGAAACAATGAGGAATCCTACACAAAACGGGGAGAAAGCAATAAAGATTAATTAAATAAGAAAAAAAAGGCGCCCAGGGCTGGGCCACCGTCAGTAGGCCATGCCCTAGCCATGAGTCGGTCCACGCCTCTCCCATTATTTTCCTTATTTTTGTTATTTCATGAACTCATGAAAACTCCTTGATTTTAGCAACTTTCCTTGTTTTTGCAAAACTCATGAATCCTCCATAACTTCATGGATTCATGAAATAATATTATAAAATAAGGAAAGGTGTGCGGGACCAGGGCAACCTAAGCAGAAGTAGGCCATGCCGTCGTCTTTAATCGGTCCCACACCTCACAATCCTTAGCTTTTATAATTATTATTCCTTAATCTCACAAAACTCCTTTGTTTTTTCAACAAAACTTCAAGGATTCTCCATAACTTCAAGGATTCTCCATAACTTCAAAGGATTCTCCATAGAAGGATTCATGAAAAATAATATAAAATAGGAATATGTGCGGGGCGGAAACCTAGCGACGCCATGCCCCTAAGCCGTGGCCGGTCCACACCTTACAATCCCTAGTCTTTTATAATTATTTCCCTCAATTCATGAATCTCCTAGGTTTGAAGCAAAATTCCCGCTGATTTCTTCATATTTTCTCAAATATTGCTCAAATCACGAAAAACCAAAAGCCAACATAGTTACAGTTGGCTAGCCTCTCAATGATATTAAATATGAAAACACTTTTATTTTAATATTTTCAAAATATTGATGAATTGAGCATACATGCTAATTCCAACAAAAATCAAGAATTTCAGTCAAGATGAAACTCTTACGAAGTTCTGATGTCGCCAGACGCACATCGAGAAAATCTTGAAACTCTCGGTATGGAGACGGGGCACCGCGAACACGTTCATGCCTTCATGACCCGACCGAGTCATTCTAGGATTGCACAAGCCGGTCCACATGTTTTCCATATTCGACCTAATTTGCTCGATTGCTCATCTTGGAGGCCCAAACTCTCTCAATCAACTGGAAATTCTTCTCGGTGCCAGGCAACAACCCAGGCGTGCGGCACCGGCCATCGGGGCTCCACTCGGAAGACCACGACTAAAACCCACTGTGTCGATTAACAAGAAGCCGAGATCTTGCTCCAAACTTCTCTTTCGATTGAAATGAAGTAATTGAGCTCCTAGAAGCGTGGATTCAAGATGATGCTATCATGCCTCCCGTCAGGGCCTTGCTGAGAGAAGAAATGACAAATACCAAATATTGTGTCGTTATCAAATTCTTGAATCACCCAACAGTGAATGCAACAAGTTGAGGCTCGTCTTCAAGGGATAAAGTGGACCGAGGAACTTCAAGCGGGAAATGAAGGAGTTCACCCAGAATCCTCTTCACTGTCAGGGGCTGCATGATTTACGAGGACTCGATCCTGGCCCCATGCGTCTACGATAGCGTTTATGTGAGATCATGTATTTCTCAGCGCAGCGTCAAGATATATTCTGACTCTTAATCGTGTTGTATCGAGGCAAGCGTCTTTTTTCCAATCAAGGAAGTTGCTCCCAAGCCCCAATCTTTCGCCGGAATCACAGGCGCGGATATGGCAGGACTCTTAACCACCCTCACTTGAAGGATATCGAGTTCCATGATATCTTGATTGTGTGACCTCCCGATTTTAACATTGTCACCATCAAGACTTTGAGAGTTGCAAAGATTTCAGCGAGAAGTTGTTCACTGCCCAGCCATAATCAAAACTCGGAAGGGAACCCAGAGGGTCTTACGGATCGTACATCTCGAAATTAAGGTGGGAGGCGTTCTAACCACGTGCTAAATTTCATGTGGTCAAGAAGTATCCAAATTATGATATAGTCATGAGGCTCGTGGATCTGCGATAACGAGGAAAAAGCTGGGAGTATGTCCTTTGCGGTATATATGCTGAAAGAACCACCAACAAGCCGTCCAATCCACGAGGATTATTTGTTGCCGTGCTCGGCCCAGCTCACGGATGTGACCTCACAATTGCCTGGAAGGCGTCGTTCGCGATTAGGACACAAGTAAGTCTTGTTGAACAACCCCTTTTTTGCGACCGGTCACTCCTCCTTAGCCAAGGCTTGAGGACTCGATCCGATTACTAACGTGACGTCACTAGGAGATGTGAATGGGATCTTTGGCGCTTTAAATATTTTGTCAAGAACCTAGAAGCCGAATCACGATTAAGATGAGGGAATCTAGGAAATTAATGGCGCAACGCCCAAACCCATTTCAAGTTGGAGATATGGTAGTGAAGGTGACCGCGTTTCAAGTTGAAAGGCGTGACGGTGGGGTGACCACTCGGCTGATTAGCCTATAGAGAGGAAGGCAGGCCACACACAGTGGCGGATGTTATCTTGGCGGTTCTACAAGTTCATCAATCTTGAGCAAGCTGGGCGTGACAATTCACTCACGATGGCTCAAGCCTTTCAATACCTAAAATGATGTGCTACCTTTTCCTCCAGCGTTCTCTTTAGTATTTCCTCCAACAATTTCCCCTTTCATGCAATATTTGTAATTCCTCCAAAAAAATGATTGCATTGCTTTCATTCATAACTAGGGTTTTAGTTTATCAGTCAATTGAAGTATTCTTTCTTTTTAGAAAATCACTTTTGAATCATTTCAAAACCAAAAAATCTCAAAGAAAATTCAAAACCCTCAACATGTAATTGCCTGCTAGTTCAAAACCAGAAATCATAGAGGAAAGGTCCCTTGTACCGAAAAAAAAAAAAAGTGTACGATGGAAAAAGGAAGGACGAGATATTCAAGGGAAATCTTCCAGTGGCAGTGTTTCTTAGAAGAGATGTATTTCCTGCTCCCGAAGAGTAATCTACTTTAAGTTCAAGTTCCGAGGTGTATTCCCTTGCTTTTTGCAAAATTTAGAAGCAGCGCACAATCACACCTCAGAGACGGCGTCCACGCCCATATATACCTGGCTGGCATGCTAGACATTTTCAGAAGCGTGTAATTTGTAAGGGAAATCGGACAAAAGGTTGGTTGAATCCTTAGCCATTATTTATCTCTCCAATTTTAAGTTGTCATTTCCTGCGTTGTGGAGATACTACTGCAGAAACGGTATCCTCCCCCCCCCCCAAAAAAAAAAAAAAGATGGCTTGATGAGCATTATGTTTCCCATCTACCATGGAACCTAGAAATCTATTCACGAGATTTTTTTTTTTCTGGAAATTCAGTTTCAAGTTTCATTCATTTATCCGATTGGAAACGTAATTATCAAAACCAGCATGAATGAAAGAATGTTATTTGATGAAACCATAACCCCATTCATATAAACAAAACCATTGAAATATCAAGAGCATCTATAAGCCACAAAATATGTTCTTCTATGGAAACCAAACAACAAAATGGGAAAACTAGTTATCGATTATCGGCGCTAAGGTCGGTGGCGCCTCTGCGTTGGAGTCCTTTTCGGCAATCGCTGCAATGTCCGCTTCAACAGCATCTCCAACGGCTGCCTTAGCACTCTCTCCGCTGGGCGCTTCAAAAGCATCTCCAATGACCGCTCCAGCACCCTCTCATATGGGCCTTCAACGACATCTTGGCGCGCCTCGTGCCTCTCCAATAGCGACTTTAGCATCCTCTCCAGGAGAAGTCATTTGAGTTTCCTCTTCGTGAGCCATATGAGCATCCTTCCCGGCCTTTAGCCTCTTGAGGATACGTCGGTTCGTCCACATCATAGTCAAGGATTACGATGCCATTATGAACAGGGTAATCAAGCTTAACCCCACCTGAAGGTTTCTTATGCTCAACCCTTCGTCGCTTCAGCTGAGCAGCGAACCTTTCAGCCCTAGCACTTGGTTCTTTGAGATGCTTCATCCCTTGAGGCGCCTTATCACTGTTGGGACACTTAATCATGTCTCCACTTCTCCTCCACGTCAGCGAGCTGAAAGCTTGAACACGTCCTCGAACAATGCGTAAATGGGTGAGAGGCATACCTGTGCTTTGACCGGCTTCACGAAACAAGAGGATCAATCTTGTGTAATACCTCATCAAATGCAGAAACCCCGAGTTTGTCAACTTCAAAGCTTTTTTCCGAAGAATTTGAAGAATGATCATCACCAGGAGTTCCCATCACGCGCTGCAGAGAATCATTATGTCTGCATCAGCAACCTACGTGGCAAAAGAAAATGAAAGGAAAGCTGCAAGAGGATATGAAGCAATACCTGAAAGGGAGATGAACGCAATCCTTTGGTGATCGATATGAAAACAAAAGATCGAAGTGCTCTTTTATATTACACAAACTGATGAAGCCTGAAAAATAAAAACTCTTTACCTGTCGTACGTAAAGGCTCTAGATACGGGATATCAGCTGGTTAGATACTTATTTATCTGGGATGCTTGACTCACCTAGGCTGCTGATGGAAAGAAGTTCGCCACCGCAGAAAGAAAACCAACGAAACAAGAATAAAAGGATGGGCGGAGCCTTTTTATATGCACGACGCCTTGAGAGTTCGA
The DNA here is from genome assembly GCA_023531295.1 of Papaver armeniacum. Lineage (NCBI taxonomy): Eukaryota > Viridiplantae > Streptophyta > Magnoliopsida > Ranunculales > Papaveraceae > Papaver > Papaver armeniacum. The sequence goes on along the minus strand of JAJJWW010012360.1, from coordinate 31,891 downwards.
GTGGGAAAAGGAATCCATCTTGGATTCGTGCACGGATAAGGGCAGCTGAGCCGCTGAGCCAAACCCTGGGCCAAGATCCCATTGTCAATATCGGGAGCCATCTGTCAAGGGAGAATGGTTGGCCCGTGGCGCCAACACTCCTTAGCACCAGTACTCCCAGTGTGCGAAGCCAAAAGCGCCCGGCCTGAAAGCATAGAATGCTCATGCCTCTTATTAAAGGCCAATGGAATTTTTCCTGGTAACCTCTTATTGTCTTGCTCTTTCGATTTTCATCCTCGTCTGTCACCATCTCATACTTACCCCGCAACAATGCCACTGTTACGTGCTAAGCAGGGGACTTAATGTTGATGGTGGTTTTTAGGTCTGGGCTAAAATTGTAAAAAACCTTGCATTTATTATCTTTGTCATTACTGCTTGAGAAGCAGGCCATGTAGAAGTGATGAGTGTCCAACCTCTTCTTGGCGCATTAATTGAGCAATTCAATATGTTTACATGAAATTTATCCATAATGGTGCAAGTAGCAGCACAATCCCGGATATTACGTAAATTTCGACACTCACTTTGTATTATTCATTAATATAGGAATCACTGAATACTTTCTATGTTGTGTTCCACGGCTGAACCCTTAATGTTGATATGACATGACAATTAGTGTTCACTCGCAGCAGCATCAAAAAAATTCTCTGCATAAAAGTACTCAATTGGAAAGAATAATGCTCTCTGGAAATAAATTCGAAGAACTCTGCATCAACAAACAGAGTTCAATCAATTTTGTGATAACTCACGAAAATCAAATCTCAACCTAATTAATTTTTAGGGTTTTTGCGCCTCGCGTGATATATTAGACCTGTTGGTGAAACTAAATCTAGGCAAACTAGGGGAATTGTTCGTCATGGATTAGTAGGTGCAAAGTCCTACCCAAAATCAGAAAACTAGGAACAAAAGAGGAGCCATGGAAATATGAGCAGCATCAAGGGAAGTGTGGACATGCCATAGGCCAGCCGGCGCCACTTGCAGGTGGCTACGCTCCCATGCTGCTTGACTGGCCCCCCTCTTTCCTACCGGCCAATTAGTTTCTTTAAGAATACGCCACGAGCACTAGAGGTGTGGCCGACCCCTTTTCTCGACCAATCAGGTCGTTTTAAACTCGCCACATGCATAGCACATAAGCGCCTATGGGCGAAAGCAGGCGGTGTTGATCAAGTCACAAGGCGGTCTCTGCTCACGAGGCTGGTATTGGGCGAAAGCGAGTAGGTGTTAGTCAAGTCCGCAAAGTCGGTGTTGGTCGAGATCGCAAGGCTAACATCCCATCACGCAAGCAAGGCGATATCACGTCATGCAAGTAGGGCGGTATTGGGTCACGTCGGTAGGTATTGGTCAAGTAGATCAGCGTCACAAGGTGGTATTGTGCCAAGTCGGCGAACAAAGGAGGGTATTGGGCCGTTAGCAAACAAGGCCGTGTCGGTCGGCGGACGATGTCCGTCAGGAGTTCGTCAAATCATCAAGGCGGTGTTGGTCAAGGGAAAGTCACGGTGTTGGGGTGAGGCAACGGGTTTGGTAATTGGTCGAAGCGAGGCACTGTCCCAGGCCCCAAGCAAACGGGCACGCGGCGAGATCCCTCTTGATCAGGCACATCCATCCCCAAATTAGTCGAAGCAGTACAGTAGGCCCCAAGCAAAGTAGGCACGCGGTAGCTCCCACTTGATCAGGTACATCCAGCCCCAAATTGGTCAAAGAAGGCACAGTCGGCCCCAAGCAAAGCAGGCACGCGGTGGGTCCCACGTTTGAGCAAGGCGGGCATAACAAGCCCATGTTCAATCAAGCGGGCGCATGATGAGTCCCACAATCGAGGCGGCCGGGAGCAACATCCCGTTGAGCAAGCACATCCCCACGCTCGAGCGGAACAATCACGAAGAAGGCTCTCGACCGAGAGGGCATAACAAGGTCGATCGAATCGGACCGACATCATGCTAGAGGAACGCTCGCTGAACGCCTCTTGAACGTGACATGCTCCAAGGACAAGACAACTCGTCTCTCTGGTAACATCTAACTTTGTCTCATAAGTTTTATACGTATATGTCACCATCAATACCTACCCCACAATAATGTAACCATTATGTGCTAGGCGAGGGGACTTAATGTTGATGGTGGATTTTAGTTTAGGGCTAAAATTGTGAAACCAAATTTATCTTGTGACATCCTGCAAAGGATAGACAGCGATAAAGTGATGAATACTTCTTCGCTTTACTAATTCACCTAGAATGGAGCATGTGGCAACAATCCCGATGCAGTGAATTAAACACACGAAATTCATCCGGTTGGAGCATGTAGCAACAATCCCATATACCACAATGAATTTACAACATTATTAATTAATGCATGACCAGCCTTGTATTTCTGTACTCATTATCGGTGCGGCATGATGGTGAGTGTTGTTCTCGTGAGAGCAACCACGAACCTCAAACTAATAATAAAGCATGTACGAAATACCGTCCAGTTTGCAACTCTCGGTGTGTTATACTATCCCGATTGAGCATGCAACTCTCGGTGTGTTATACTAGCCCGATTGAGCATACATCTTTCGGTGTGTTATACTTGCTTAGATTGAGCATATTTGAATCTGGATTGTCCATATCAGTCTCAGAAGCGATCACGACCATCCAACTTCACCAGCATGATTGGATGGCTTAGATTGAATCCATGACCCCAAGCAGGTATTGGAATATTCACATCAGGCCCAACGCGGGCCCACGCCGTCGGCCTCCCCAAAAAGTGGCATAGCTTGCCAAACCGTCCAAGCCAAAGGTATGGACGAAAACCTAAATTAGGGTTTGCGGCACATTACATGTGTCGCAAAGCTTGATCTCAACCATCCATCTTGCGAGGCATAGATGGAAGGTGTAGATGTAGATTCAAAGGGCCCCAGCATGTCAACACAAATACCGTGGGCCCGCCTACATACATGACCGATCGTTTAGGGAGCGACTATAGTTGGTCGTTCCAGTTCGTGCGCCCAAACAAGGCATGGCCTTGCGACCCGGTGAAACCCCTAATTAGGGTTTGAACATCACGACGCCCATTTTCTCACTTTTGAATGAAGGGTCCGAGGGATTAGACTAAGAAGGTCGGTGTGTATCAACATGACCACCGTGGTCCCATCTATCTCCACACCGATCGGCCAAGGCATATCATGCTGGTTGCCTCGATTTGCACGCCCAAACTAGGCGTGAGTCACACCTCCCAATTGCAAACTAATCTCGACCACTCAACTGCCGGACAAATTGAGTGGCATAGATCACGTTTCTATGGGATATTAAGGTATGGACGTGTACACCAGCTCGCCATTTGTTTGGTATACCGGACTAATCGCCAAGACCAAGCTTGATCGTCTTGAAACGCTTGCGCGCCCGGTTGGCATGACGCGCGTCTTTTGCGACACCCAGTTGCATGCAGCAAATTGATCTCGACCACTCAACTTCCCCAGGACAAATTGAGTGGCCCATATCCCACACTTTCACGAGACAATGAGGTATCGGGCGCCTGTGGCCATACCCAGCTCACACACATGCAATGATCGGCCCTTCCAAAATCGTATCCCAAGCTTGGATTCTACCAAGGTCAAGAGTGATGCTTGTGCACCTCTTCTAAAACCTAATTCCACTAACGGTCGCATATGAGTGTCTCGAAGATCATCTCGTCCGTCAACTTCACCGCTTGGTTATACATCCCTGGTGGGGAGTTAATTGGTCGAGGCATCATAGTGATCACCACCCATCACTCTACCACACCATGTGGTCGGCCAAGGGTGGACTTGCTTGCGCAACCTCCAGGACCATCACATGAAGTAAATTTGGACATGAGGCTATTTTGAGACACTCAAGCAGCGATGCTTCATACATCTTGAATATACTCGATGCATTACATAGAATACACACGATACTTCACAAGTATTGGCTTCCTAAATAACTTAGTTATTTAATCTGGCATTACATGCTACTTTGTGTGGGTCCCACATCCACACACTCGAGACATCAATCATGTCACAACCGGGGGATACATCTTGGGGTATTGGTCGGCGGTTTCTGACATGCGGCGCTGGCGCGCCATCACAAGAACGTGTCGAGGAAGTCATGGACTAGTGATGATGGGAGAGTGGGCAAGGCTGGTAGTGCAACAACACACGACTCCACTACTCCATCACTCCACTTTCTCCCACTTCCCACAAGATACGAGGTTAGGCTTAAAGACTTGTATAAATAGGTTCTCCTCCCTATTTTCCAAAAGAGGAACCAGGCAAGACAAGACAACAGAGGCAAGTGTTGATACAATCGTATTCAAACACCGTTCCATGTAGCTAAGTACAATGACAAGGTTGGATGGATAGATTGAGGATAAACCTCTCTCAATTCCGAAGAATCGAGCCTCTGAGTTCAAATGAACACGGCCTAAAGAACAAAGTTCTATTAATTAATAATCAGATTGCCTTTTTCTTACGTGATTCGATTAGCTTATAAAGCTAGAGAGCGAACCTAGCATCTACGGCTACAATGCCAAGAGATGTTTACATCTAACCCACTCATCACAATTGATAGAGACACCCACTTCTAAGCTAAATACCAACAACAATAACTAACTACCCCTTGAGTAACGATATGGGCACTCCAATACTATCTTGGGTATATGACATTCCACCCTCCTTCAAAACATCCTTGTCCTCAAGGATGAGAGATAAATGATTCAATCGGAGTGTTGGACAGTCGCGCACTAGAAGAAAAGTAACCATTATATCATCGGAATACCATGTAGGCCCTTGTACCTGTGACACAAGGCGCATCGGTCAGCGACCAATTTCCTACAAGTGCATAGTTTATAAATGGTCTCATTGCCTCCACTGGAAATACAAGCGGTGGGCTGCCATTCTTGTCGCAATCCCTACGGTGAAAAAGTGCTTTGGATTCACGAAACTCAAGTCGAGAATTGTCCCCCATGCCCATCCATAGAAAGTCAACTGTGATAATTAGAACAGACGCACGACCAAACCCTTCAAGCAATTTTCCTCTAACAAACACAAGATGAACTCATCACTAGCGTCACAAGGATGGATTCCATCCATTATAATCCCTTCTCGGTTGGTACCACGATCCCCACACAACTTAAAAGAAATTTTCCCCTATCAAACACAAATGAACTAGGAAACTTTAGAAATTTAGCGGGACCAAAAATATCCATGTAATGCCTTGCACACTTCAAAATCAAGCCATGCAATCCATTTAAGTAATTGATCGATTGGTCGCTCATGAACCAACACCGAAGAATTCATATCTTGGACTTCACTCCTTCCAACAGTATAAATACACCCCTTATCATTCCACTCCCACGAAATTTTCAAAATTCTCAAGTACAATCGAATAAACGGCACCAAAACCCTTTGAATGAAAGTTACTAAACTTGTCGGAATTAGATTGCTCGCATAAGAGTTGTTGCAATTTTATCATGGACCTCGGCTTTGCGGAAACCCATTTCTTGTATAATTCCGGTTTTGGCAAAGCACACAATCGAGATAAAACTATTAGCAATCAGTGACATTTCCCATACTCCACAAATCGGTGGAACCAATTTGAACTTCCACCTCCGGTACTCCACCAGTAGACTCACATGTAGGATTTGAATTACCACTAAACATAAGATGAGTTTAGGAATACACATGAGAATAGAAATGGTCAAACTCGCATTTGCATCATTCCCTAAACCTGTAGAGTACCATTTGTATTTCCATCTCAAAAAGTCCACCAACATCAGCAAGTATGTAACTTGAATCTTAGAATGCCTAACACGACAAGATTTGTGCGGATAACTCAACTTGAATGCACAACTGTTATTGTAACTCCCACTCGAATCAGAAACCTCCAAAGTAGTTCAGAAGTAAGTAATGGAGAGTGCTGACAAGTATCAATTCGTGCAAGAAACAAACGAGTGCTAACAGTTGTGTGAACCGAGAATATAAGCACTGAAATTTGTCGAAACTTTTTTCAAAGGAATCTGGTGCACATCACCCTCTAGTCTAGAACTATAATCATTAATAATTGCATAAACAACCATTGCAGGATAAGTTTCAAACCTGGTTAAGCCTTCCTACCGGTACAAAATTTGCACCCATTTGAATACGGATCCAAATTTGAGAACATATTACTCCACCAACCATTTGAAATCAACTTGAATTTCCACTTCAAGTACTCAATCCCACGACAACATTCAGTTAAATTTGAATCATCTCAAGCAACGCACATGTGAGCTCAGGGGAAAAAAATTATCGTCCTTCATACCAAACACTGAGCATACCATCTATGTGCCTTGTTAATGCTCACCCTTCTAGCCAACAAGAGAATCAAATTTCTATTTCTCGTTGACAAATCAGCAAACCAATTTCTCTACCACTAATTTCAACAACATAGACAAATCCAAGATTCAACAATTTGAAAGTAAAGTTGGACGGATACTCATGTCTTGGAAACAACTCACAAACCAAACTTCCATTGTATATTACATTTTAGTCTGAGACCCAAAAAAAATATTCAAAGGAGGAGTAAATGGAATAAAACCACATTCATATTCACCAACATGATTATAAAACTTTTTAAGACTATCGATTCTTTGCCCAGGATCAAAAACTCTACCCATTTTGAGTTGTAAGAGAAAATCAACTCCAACACTACTCTCGGACATTTTAACAAACAAATTCCTCTCATCATAAAACCCCCCTTGCATCATTTACACATAAAAGATGAATAGATCGCATAGATGAACAATCTGGTTGATACCCAAAGTAAATGATCAATCGAAGAAAATTGCCATTAGAGTTTGAGGAGAGAACAAACAGACTTACCCGATCGAATAACAAGCGAGAAGCATCAAGTTGGAAGTGAAAACTAGCCATTCCTAGAGATTTGTTGTAGAGAAAGAGTAACTTGGAAAGCATTGAACATTTTCATAGGCACAGATAAAATTTGGACCCAATTTCTCACTCGAAGATCATTCACGCCATTATTTGTGACCTTTGCACTTCCCATTTTGGAATTCACTTGAATTCATCAACTTCAATAACATTAGTTTTCATCACTGTCTCATACGGAAAACTCACGATCCACGGACAAATCATTCTTCTCGGAAAGAAAAATGAGGGAATTAACCCTAAATTGAGAGAATCATCTTCTTCATCGACAATTTGAATGAATTGAGTTAACCCGCGCTTGAAACTTCTTCAAAAAAAAAGAGGAATCAACTCCAATTCTGAAAATTCATCACGTTGTGGAATGAACTTTCACTGCAAGGATATGGAAGAGATGGAGCGGAATCCTAAGCAACAAGACTGTTCCAACTTCTTCTCGCCATGTCTAACCATTTTATCCTCCTTGAAAGCCAATAAGCTCGAGTCGGACAATCACTACTCGATTTCAACCAAATCTCATACCACGTCCTACAAATATCTAATTCCTCCTGACTATGGATTCCAATTTCGGTATAGGAACAATTTTCCCTTTCATTTCTACCCATTTTTCGTTGCAAATCCATTTCATAAACCATAATTAGGGTATGGATCAAACGACTCTAGATACCAATTTTTCATGTAGCTAAGTACAATGACAAGGTTGGATGGATAGATTGAGGATAAACCTCTCTCACCAAGAATCGAGGCCTCGAGTTCAAATGAACCCCTAAAGAACAAAGTTCTATTGATTAATAATCGAGATTACCTTTCTCTTACGGGACTCGATTAGCTTATAAAGCTAGAGACAAAACCCTAGCATCTACTGGCTACAATGCCAATGATGTTTATATCTAACCCACTCATCACAATTGATAGAGACACCCACTTCTAGCTAAATACCAACAACAACAACTAACTACCCCTTGAGTACGATATGCACTCGATACTATATGGGTATATGACACCACCAGGCCCGATAGCTTACATCATGCAAGCGATTCGGCTTTTCCGATACAAGTCATACATATCAACATCTTCACAATCTCAACACCTTCTTTCGCTTCCCTCCACTAAGATCAACCCCATCTCCTTCACTTTGTGGCCAAAACAAATGTGGGCGGCCATTTCTTGGTTTAGTAGGATTTGCCGCAGATTGGATTTCTCGAATCTACAAGCACTCCGTGTAGTGCATTTGTTTAAGGTTTAGACTCATTTTCATCCACACACCCCAAATTACCAAAACCGAAATAGTTTTCACCTATAAAATTGATTGTTCTTCGGGGAATATAAGTCCTAGTTTATCAATTGGTTCATAGTGCACCTTGATTTATCAAAAGACGGAACAAAACTTTGTAGAGTATTTGTAGGGAGACGATTTATTTATCCCAATAGACTTTTTCTCGTGAGATGATTTGTTTATCAAGTCTTCGACTTTTGGTGCGTAGAAATCTTGGTTGTGTGTGAGATCGACTAAGGAATCAAGTATGTAGTATCTGTTGGGATCGAGAGGGCGTAGGAGCGCAACTGATCTTGAATCGGTGTGAGATTGATTAGGGTTCACCTACAATCCAGTGAAGTGCATTGGTAGTAGGCTAGTGTCTCGTAGCTGACTTAATACTGATGTGGTGTTCAAAGGTGGACTAGGTCCACGGGGTTTTTTGCATTTGCGGTTTTCCTCGTTAACAAAATTCACAATTATGCGTGTTATTTCTTTTCCATATTATATTTTGTTATATAATTGAAATATCACAGATTTGTGCGTTGAATCGATCAATTGGCAAATCCAACCTTTGGTTGTTGATTGGAAATTGATTGATCCTTGAACATTGGTCTTTGTACCGCTCAAGTTATTTCTCTTATATTCAATAGGGCTCGCAAATTCCTATTTCTTGATTGCGAATTGAATTGAGAGTTAGAGATATAAAACTCTTTGATATACTTTTCTAGATTGAGTCTGACTGTCTAGTTGATTCTCTTGATAGTATATCGGAGTTTGTCTATTCAGATTGCCAAACGAAATATTGGGTGTGGTTGTTGTATCCCCGCGTTTTCAAGAAGGATCCATTAAACTTTGTTTGATATGTTTGTGTTATGATGTTTCTAATATTATGTTTTGAACTCTTAGATTGTGGTTTTAGACTTGTCAGTAACTCTTAAACTTATGCTAATTTTTAGTTTCACTTGCTTTAGAACTTATTCTTTTTTTCTGCAAGTTTAAACAATGTTAGAGTTGTAGTAAGTCGGCATGGTTTGAAATGCTCGACCATGCCGACCATCCCGAAACTTCTGTTACGTGCTATCATGGATAAGTAGTCGGCATGGTTTGAAATGCTCGACCTTGCCGACTTACTACAACATGTTAGTAGTATAAAAATATTACTTTGAGTACAAAGTACAACCCATTAAATGCTCAACGGCTAGAATTTTCAAAATCAAGACATTAAGTGTGTTGTTATTATAAAAGCACTTTCAACTTCATCTTTAACCATGCATAAAGAATGGAAGTTTCAAGTGCAACACAACCAATTATTTGTAGTCTTTGTACACTAAGTGGTCATTTTGCAAATGATTGTCCCTTTGAAGGAAGCAAATGCACTATTGATGATTGTAAGGGGGTTTTATTTCTTATGAAATCTGCAGTAGGAGATGTATATCAACCGTATGCTTCAAAATGCACAGGATGTGGGTTTTTCTATTGGATAGATGGCGCCCTGGCTCCGCATGAAGACGAAGTTGCTAAAATCATCCTTCACCATGCACGAGATCCATGTTGCGACGGTAAGATGAAGCTAATTACCTCTCCTACAAAAATTATGTAGTAAAAGATACTATCTATGTCCCAAATGTGTTAGGGTTAAGTTTTTAAAAGGTTTGTATGCTCTAATTAAGTGTTGAGTGCATCTCAATGTACTAAGAATGTTACTGATCGGCATGTTTTAGTTTATATAAAATGAAGACTTCTTCATAGTCACAAGGTTGATCCATATTACTATAAGTTATTTAATTTAATTTTAGTCGACATTATACAAAATTCTAAGAATGCCGACAAAGGAGCGATCGGCATTAAACAAAATATTAAGCGTGCCGACGCCAAATGCGATCGGCATTGTATTATATAAATACAATGCCGACTATAGTGTCAAGAACATCCGGGAACAATAGCATTTTTGTCCCCAGGTGGAAAGTTTTCTTCTTCAACAATGCCGACTAACAATTGAAGTCGGCATTGTAGTAGGACCAAGACCATGTGCCGACCCGTCCCGGGCTTTCTTTCGATCTGTTATCAGGCATATGCGATCGTCAAAGTGATAAAATTATAGCTTTGCACCCAGGGAAAATTCAAACTTATTTTGTGTCATCTTGTTAAGTGGCAAAGATCGTGTGATAATTACAATGCCGACTAAGTAAACACCAAAAAATTGGAAGGGAGCAAACACCAAAAAAACCACATCCATTTCATTCATTTGTAATACTCCAAAGTACATTACACAAAACACGAATGCGATTACAAAAAGATTCCTTATTTCCTAATCACAATCACAAATCGCTCAAATCTATTGGAGGGAGTTCATTCAAATCTATTGAACCTCCTTTAGTCAAATCTATGGGATCTTTGATAGACTCATCTAAAGCATTCAAAAGGTGCATGTTGTCCTCATAAAGTTTCACCCATTCTTTGCTCTTGTTGTTTATGAATTTTTCCCAAAAACTAAACCTACAAAGAGGAGGTAATGGACATTCCTTGTTTAGTTGTAGACCAATAATATGACTGTTATCCACCAAAGCCATAACAATTCTTCTATGCTTGAGGTGCTCCACACAAACTGCATGTTTCAGTGCAAATGCTACACAACATCCGTTACTAAAAAAATGTACTACGCATGATCACGTATCCGCCAATAGATGGCCACACTCCGTCATTATCATCCAATGTTCCCATTTAATTGGTGCATTTCCCTCCGGTCCTTTAACACTAGTAAGCAATTCCTTAGAAGTCGCTTCTTTGTCCTCCATCGAACCTTCTAGCATCATTGAGATATAAAACTCCTTGTCTTTTTCTAGCCGGACAGCCATCTTCTTTCTTATGTGTTAACATTGGGTGAGATTCTCCTCGCTCCACTTAGGTGCCCCAATTATTGGGACGTAACATGAAACCCACAATTTCCATCCTTTGGTACGTCGTCGGTACCAATAACGAACTCTCGAATAATTTGAGGGAGTTGTACGCAATACTCTTCCAATACCGGTTTTACTACCTTCCTTGCACGATCTCTTTTCTTCACAACATCTCCTTGACTTGGTTGAGTCTCAATAGGTGTAATATTTGGCTCCATGGGTTTTTCTATTGTTGTCGTTGTATCCTTCCTCGACCGACCCATTTTCTTCACAACAACTTCCACACTTGCTTGACTCTCAAGAGGTGTAATCTTTGGCTCCATGGTTTTTCTATTGGTGTTGTTGTATCCTTCCTCGTCCGATCCATTTTCATTACAACAACTTCCACACTTGCTTGACTATTGACTCTCAAGAGGTGGAGTGTCATTTGGAAGCAAGTTTGAAACCATTGGTGTAGTTGTTTCTTTCCTCGGATGACCCCTTTTATTTTTAGCCGACTCCTCTTTGTATTCGGTATCGGTATATTGATGTCCGGATGGATCGCATTTTGTACTCAAATACTCTTTCAATTATTCCCTTTCTTCCGCACTTTTATTTGTGGTAGGTGGTCTACCCGTTGGATCTTGTTTCTAGGGTTCTTGAAGTTCTTCCATAAAAGGGAAAACAATCGGCATCAACTTGTGCTTCATAGTTTTTTTATCCAACCTATTCAATGTGGGGTACTTGTCGAGGATTATTCTCCCAAGTTCCATGTCGCCAAACTCTTTACCGGGATCTTCTCTTGGAGCCGGGGTGAAAGATAGTTGCTTCCAATAAGGATCAATATCTTCAATGGGAATCAAAGTTTTATACCTACCAAGCATATGATGACATGGAAGTCTGATAGCCTTCATTATCCTACACTTACAAGAAGTGCTCGGGTTGTCATACTTTTGATACAATTTGAGATGTTTTATCATAAAATGTATTGCCCAATGTGAGACGTTTCAATGTATACCAACAAGCAACCAATCATCCTCCTTGTAGCACTTCACTTCTTGTACCTACTTTCTTCGAATTGGTTTTTATCTTGTTGATATCATTATTAGTGTACTCATGGATAGCATGTTGCACCATCACAATCCCATTTTGACTCATGAAAAGTAGACCTTTTAATCTCCCATGAGCTTGCTCTACCATACTTGTGGACTCAAATTTGAAATGTTTATAGTTGTAAGTAAAATCATACATAAACCTCTCTTTGTGTGGCCTCAACCATTGTCTCTTGCAATATTCCACTACTTTGGGGTAATTAGTGCCCCAATCATCCTCGAACTCCTTCAAGTTTCTCTCATATCCTTCCACACTCATCGACCAAACCAATTTATCCCACGCTTTCATGAATAACCCAAATTTGATTTCACCTTCTTTCCATTCTGCATCTTCTTTCTTTTTCTCTTCCTCTCTCCTCTTTAGTTAGTTTACTAAGACGTTCATCTTCCTCTTTTTCACGTTTAGTACCTTTCTTTTCCTTTGGCTTTTGGATATGATTCCTACAATTATTTCTAAGATTTCATTGTATGTGCCACGTGCAAAGCAAATTTTGTGCATTGGGAAAAACTATCCTCACGGCGTTCATTATTGCTTGCTCATTATCGGTCACTACAGTCTTCGTGGTAGAGAAGCTTCAAAGTTTCCAATGCCCAAATATATCTCTCATCCTTCTCACGATCCATAAAACACCATGCCACCATAAATGATTGCTTGTCCGAGGTTTGTCCAACAATGTTCAACAAAGGCATGTTGTACCTATTAGTCTTATAAGTACAATCCATGAACAAAACTTGGTAAAAGCACCGGGCCAATTGAATCATATCGGGATGCGCAAGAAAAATAGGATCCACCCTCCCTCCAATGACTCATGGTGTCTCACCATGTAGTTGTATTTGTGGGCCAACCATTGTGATTCTTCCATTACCTTTCTTTCATCCCATTTAATTCTTTTGATAGTTGTTTTAGACGCATAAATTGTAGACAATGAAGAAAGTTTATGCGGGTCATTCCTCTTGAACTTACTAAGGAGCTTACTTGGTTTAATTCCCCAACTTGTTCTTACTTGTTCGAACTCGTGCGGTTTCAACTTGGCAATGTCCAACAAGACTTTGCGGATCTTTATGGTTATGCCAACCAACATCAACTCTATTCATTCTCCACATGTTGTCTCTGTCTTTGTTCCTCCAAAAATAATCTTGAATGGGCATTCACACTTCTTTAACTTCGTCTTGTACACCTAGTCGTCTTCTTATCATATACATAATCCTTTCTCTTGTGACTTACGTCCAACCCACTAAACTGCATACCATTTCAAACTGCGAATCTTTTTTTGTTGGGTATTTTTCACTAGAACACACATCTTCTCTTTTGCTTTCTTAACAACCCAATTGATCACAGTCGTCTTTTCCTTCCATTCCAAATCATTAGCATAATGCCGGAAGTATCGGTCCTATAACACCGTGAGCTTGAGGCTGATCCGTCACCATACCAATGCAATCTACAAAACATCACAAGTTAGTTGATATATACTACAATATTCGGCAAGGTCGTGTATGAAACAACAACGACCAAAGCATTGGGGAGCAGGTTTTAAGAATACAACAATGCCGACCAAACTATAGCTCGGGGTCGAAGAATACAACAATGCCGACCAAACTATATCGAGTGCGGCATATTCAAAACAATGCTTAGGCTTAAGCATGTTCCACAACCCAGATCTCCCGAGTTTGAAAAGTGTTATAATCGGCGGGTTCTTACTTACACCTTCTTGACTACATTCTTGCTCATGAAAAGTCGTGGCATTTGCAATGTAAATAATGCCGACGCTTCTGATCGGCACGTCGAGAATCGTCGACCTTGCCGATCATCAGGCGAAAAAGTGGGAAAAAAATCGATCATTTACATGGATCTTCACCCGTAAGTTGTGTACCCGATTACTTCGGCTCCTTTTCTTCTTAAGGTCATTAGATTCTACGTTTGGCTCAAGACATTCATCACTTCCATATCCATCTTGAGTTTGAGGAAAATAAAAGTGAGGATCGTGGCATATAATCCATTTGATCATGATTTGGTAGATCATCATACAAGTACTCATCTATAGGAGGAAAATTAGAAGGCCCCATTTCAAAATCGTGGATTAGAATCACTCATCTCACTCATATCACAAATTTCTCAAAAACCCTAACTTCAACTAACTAATCTAGCTAATTTAACTAATCCAATCATATCAATTAAATTAGTGTTAATCATTATAGAGCAATCTAACCATTTAGAAAATATATGGTTAAGCGGTGTCCTGTTTCTACTTGAAAACCAGCCCAAATTTTGTCTTATTGTGTATACTCCAATTAATCACAGGTATACGCCAATTTGGTCTGGTTTTTTTTTTTATCAGAGAAAAAAGAAAACAAACTGCATCAAAACTATAAATAACCATAAGAAGTGAACTAAATGTTTATGAATTAAAAACAAAAAAAAGTTATTATTCATTAGGATGTTCCTCGGTCTCTTAGTCGAAGAAGCAAAGCAGATTTTTTTTTTGGGTGCATGTTCCCTCCCTCGCTACTTCCACCAATTTAGAAAAATATACTGTATAATAAAGTTCGAATAAGAGGGCTGCTCTCATTCCCATAGCCATAGAGGTACCGCAGTGCGAATTTTCTTGAATTGTTTCCTATACGTGTAAGGCTGGAATTGGTTGAATAGCTAGTGAAATCTGTGGGCAGCATGATCTTTACTTTCCACTCTTGAATATTTCACTATCATCAACAGTGAACCCGAAAATGACCACGGTTTCAAATTTTTAAAGAAAGTCAACAACTCAAGTTGATATATTTGTGTGTTCTCACTAACTAAAAAGTGGAAGTATATATAGTGGTGGTCTAATGCGATGACTTATTAATTAAAGGATCTTTTTCATGGCTAATTACAGACTTTGCTTGGTAGGCACTAAACGTGTTTATTGAGTAGGGTTCATCTGTTTGGACGCTGATGCCGAGCAGCTTCTGTGATCATCAACCATAACATCCGCTTCAAAAAAAAAAATCAACCATAATATCCTTCTCGTCTTTCGGTCTTTGTTTTCCGCCCTTTCACTTGGCTACTTATTGACTTGTTGTCTTCACTTGGTACCTCATTGACTTGTCTTAACAGAATAGATGGGACGTTTTGTCCACGGATATCCAGGTTAAACAAGAGAAAATTCTTTGAATGTGACGAATACTAAACTTAAATTGACCAGAGAAATTCGATCGAATAAGATCTGAATATACGATCTTTTTACTTCGTTTACGTTATTATGTCAATCACACACCCTTTTGTTTGCTTCATTCATCTCGATGTTGGTTGCTGATCACACCCTTTATGTGGGTAATTCAAATGTTTCAAAGTCATGGCTGGGAGCCGGAGCCGGAGCCGGAGATATTAAAAATTCTTTGCTAATTCACAAATCAATAAACTGGACCTATTTTAACATTGTGAATGACACATTGGTCCGAATAAAAGCTAGTATCTTTTACGACCGAGGAGATGCCATGCATCATCTTTTAAATAGGGATATGTTTGAACTGTACTGTGCACAACCAAGTATAAGAGCAACCTGCCCAGGTGAAAACCCATTTATTTGGTCTACGAACGGGCAGAAGCGGGACGGACCATCGAGCCAAATCCCGAGACTAAATCAACGGTGGCGATTATATTTGGTGGCGGCCAAGGCCAAACCCAAATTTTTAGTCGAGTATGGTGCGCCTCACCAAAGGCAACCTATAGTTAACGCCCACAACAAAGTGCATAAAGTTAACGCCCCACCCGGCGCAACTATACGCTCGTTTGTTTGTTTTTTTTTTTTTTTTTTTTTATTGGGGCGGTTGTTATACCTCCGCCCCATCATTTGTTTTTGTTTTCTTGAATGGGCCCGGCATTATACCTCCGCCCCATAAACTTTTTTTTTTTTTTTTTTTTTTTTTGTTTTTTCCCAAGTGCGTGGAACGGACTCGCTCGCGTCGGGCGAACTCCTAACGTCTACGCCCACCATCGGGCGAACTTAATGTACACTCCACCATCTGGCGAACTTATAATTCGCCCACCAAATTTAGTCTTACTCGCCGTAGTGGTATCACACCTGGACTAAACAGAATTTTGGTCTTTTTTTTTCGGTCTTTGTTATGCTGACTAATCGCCGGTTGCTCTAAGAGAGCAAGAGCGGGGGGAATTTGAAATTTTTACGCGTACACCAGGGACGGTATTGGGGGTGGCTTACCTAGGCTTAAGCCCACCCCAAAATTCATAAAAAGTTGTTTAGTGAATGTAATTTTTAACATTTGTGGAACTTAGTCCAGGTACAAATTTCAGTTAGCCCACTAGGAAGATATAATTCTCCATGAAATCAATTCAACGAAATTGAAACACGGTCCCACTAGAAAGGTATAACCTTTAATAGAACGCGCAATTGGGGATACTTATATTAATTGGGGGATATGAAAATCTATTCCCATCCTTAGTATCTGGCTAAGGGGTGTCCTAAAAGTGTAAAAAGTCAAAGTTACCCCTTTCAAATATTAAGTAATTATTTCTTTATTTATTTTATTTAATTTCTTAAACTTTTTTTTTCATTAATTTTTTTTTTGATTTTTCAGTTTCTTTTTTGATTTTTTTTTTTTCATTTTTAAAATATTTTTTTTTAAAATTAATTTTTGATTAAAAAATTGATTTACAAAAAACAATTAAATTTTAAATTCTTTTTATCATAAAATAAAAAAAAAATTATTAATTTTTTTATCATAAAATAGAAAATAAGTTTTTAAGCAAAAGTATTAATTTTTATTAAAAATTAGCTTTTATGAAAATATTTTTGTTAAAAAAATTAACTTTTTAGTAAATTTTCATTTAAAAATATTAATTTTTTATTAAATTCTTTTTGCTGAAAATAAATTTTTTATTAAAAATAAAATATTAAATAAATATTTAATTATAAGGGTATTTTAGGAATAATAGAAATATATGGATAAGGGGTTTTGAAAATTACTTCAAAATGACCCTATTTTGTTTTATTATCATATCCCCCAATTAATATAAGTATCCCCAATTGCGCGTTCCTTTAATATTACATCTCAGTCGTTCAAAGACTAAAGTAGTTTTTTTTTTGTTCTTTTAAAAAACATTTAAAAACTAAAGTAAAGAACACGTATTCATATTGTTTCTTAAAATTATTAAGCTAACCAACTAAATACGTATTTATGTTGTTTGCATGTGTAGGTTAAAACATGGGTCATTTTTCTTTTTATTATTACTCCTCATGTTTCACCATGATACGAAAATTAAACATTAAAGGTGTGAAGAATAACATAACTTCCTAGATATATTGCCGCACGGTTCATTTTTGCTTTTATTTCTCGGCAAATGTAAATATATCACAAATAAGCCACATAGCGTAAAGCGAAAAGCAACATTCGAGAAAGACAAAAAGAGCCGCATGATAGCAAAAACTGCAACCACTTCCGGCATTTTGCTTTGGAAACAACTCTCGAATCGATACCCGATATGTAGAAAGAAAAAAATGGCATGTCGCACCGTGGTATTATAACCTGGAGTCATCAATATTGCAATCGAAAAAGTTAAATAGAGTATTGGCTAAAAAAATTAGCCCACCCGCACATAAAATCCACAGATCCCAGTCATTTCGTACACACACCGATTAAATATAATGGATTTTTAGGTTTCATTTTCATGGATAAGATTTGTCAAAAGTAACTGGAATTCTATTACGTAATTGTCAAACACTCAAACTTACCAAATACTTCAATTTCTAGTCCTTGTTTTAACATTTTATATATGGTAGTATTCATGCATCGTTGAACCCTTCAAAGAAAGTCTCTACATCTACATCTCACCTACATCAAGCTCATCATTCTTAGTTTGTTTACTTGATTTGCTCCGGAAAAAAAAAAAAATCTTTGTTTACTCGGTTGAAACCATTGACTGACCCTTTATAAGAGAGAAAGGAGACTTATTAATTTAGTGCGTGCATGTTGGGCACAAAGATTGTACTAAGAAATTACCTTGGAATTATAGTAAGGCTTAGTCCTATGGGCTAGATATCTGCCAGCTAGGGATTGGCCATCCCGTGGCTTGGGCAACCTCCTAGTCCTATGGGCTAGATATCAGCCGCTAGATTGGCCATCCCGTCATCGCGAGAGCTGCCAACTATTCGGCGTTTTTACGAGCGCCCATGCGGCGTTTTTAATTCACTTTTTGAACGCCGAACGGTTCGAGCGTTTCCAATCTCAAATGCCTGATTAGATTTTTGGGAGCGCCGGACGGTTCGGCGTTGGGACAACTTTTGAGCGCCGCACCATTCGGGCGTTTCAATCTCGTAGATAGTGAGACTGCGAGCAAATGCTAGGCAAGAGAAGTAGCCAGATTTAGTGTTAACTTTTTTCCCACACTTTTTTCATGATTTGCAACACTTTTTGGCCAATCTAGCACTCCAATCTAGCCCATAGGACTTAGCCATAAGGAAAACGTGTAGCGAGAAAAGTAATCATAAACAGTTAAGAATTAGGTTAGGCAGAGAGCACTAGTTAGTTATTGGCTTATTGCTCTTCATTCTTTCTATATAAACCCCACGTGGCTTTAAGGAATCACAACATTCTTCATTCTTCTGAACCTTCAAACTAAACCTCTTCATTCTTCTGAGACTTCAAACTAAACCTCACGTAGTGTGGCTTTAAAGGGAATCACAACATTTTTTCATTCTTCTGAACGTTTCAAACATTATCCATACTGATTCCAAGTTTCGTAAAATTCAGTCATATCAATTGCAAGCAACACTTCACAAAGGTGACACCAGTCTTTGTTAGAAATGGCAATTGGTTTAATCAATACCATCTTGAAAGCCCATTCGTCTTTTGCAGCATCTCTTCATATCCTGCTGAAGATGTTATAATTCCTCTTACAATATTCGATAAAGCTGCTTTCGATCTTCACGTGGCGGTTTTATATGCATTCAAACCACCCATGCCATCAAATGAAGTCTTGAAAGATGCACTCTCCAAAGTTCTTGTTTACTACCCACACTTAGCAGGAAGGTTCATAACAGATAATCTTGGTCGAACTTGCATCATTCTAAATAATGCTGGTGTTCGCATAACAGAAACTTCATTCCTACAACCCTAGCTGAACAGCTCCCGTTCAATCCATCCAAAGATGTTGGCCATCTTGTTCCACCTGTTGAAGGAGTTGAAGAGTTGTTCCAAATTCAACTCAACCGATATGCATGTGGTGGTCTAGTTATAGGTGAAACATCTCATCACCGTGTGAGGCTGATGGTCAATCCAGGAGTTCGTTCTTTGTAGCATGGGCTAGAATGGTCCGAGGGTCTCGACTTAGAATCACTTCTTATCGATCGGTTCGCTGTTTCTCAAACTCGAAACCCACCTACCGTCGAATTTGACCATCCATCCATCGAGTTCAAAAAGGCAAATGCTAATCCAGACACTACTCCATCTTTTCGTCCATTGAGACTTTTAATAATCAACTACTCTACTGAATTCATTAACAAAGCTCAAAGCTAAGGTTCTTGGAGAAAATTGTAACCTGCATCAAAGACACAGTACTTTTGAATGCTTACTGTCTCCTTCGTGGAAGAAAGTGACTCAAGCTAGAGGACTTGATCTGGAAGAGTCAACCTGCAAGGGTTGCAGTGAATGGAAGGCAAGAATCAAACCAGCTGCCTATGGAGGGTTTGGCAACTTAGTACTATGGGGTTATCCAACTTTTTTGAAAGTTAAGGAGTTGTTGCAGGAGAGTCATGCTTATGTCTCAAAAGCGATCCATGATGAGGTTATTCATGTCGATAGGGTATTTCCAAATCATTTATCGATTTCGGAGAGCAAAAGAAAATGTAGATAATGAAGGGGATGACCTCGAATCGACCCAGCACCAGAATTTGGAAACACACTGTGTCCAAATTTGGAAGTTGATAGCTGGTTTAAGATTTCAGTTTCACGATCTTGATTTCGGTGGTGGAAGTCCTTGTGCATTTTTTTCCACCCAACATTCCGGTCAGAAGTTTTAATAATCTTCTTGCCTACATGCAGGAAGATGGTGGGGTGGATGTGGTGATTTCACTCTTGCCTGAACATGTTCCTCTTTTAAAGAAATCTCTCCTCGATGGATTACTAGCTAAATTAGTACCCTGATATTAGTACTTCATAAAACAAAAATTACTTAATTCATTTGTTAAGCAATAATTTTTAATACTGTAATACATTTTTGAATTCTTTGTACAACTAAGTTGGAAATATACATGTTAAACAACATATAATTACTATCCCATATTATACCTTAAATTATTATTTAAATACCCTTACTATAGGGCCCCTTTCAAAATACCCTTATCAACTTATACAAACACCCCTAGACCTAAAAAGCCCGAACCAAGCCCAAACCCGATTATACAATTACTAAAAAGCCCTTTAATAAATGCAAATAACCGCTGGCAGACGATAAAACCCACGACTATTTTCATTTACACCATTTCTTTCTCTCTCCATCTCTCTCCCTGCCTCTCACAGCTTCAAAAAAAAACTCGAAAAAATTTGAAATCACCACTAAAAAGTTGCAAAAATCAAATCAAATTCGAAAGAAACCTAGTAGATCCGAAATTTTCTATGATTTAGAAGAAGAAATTCAACCGAAACAAAAGAAAAATCAATTTCATTAAGTTTCGTAGATGAAGTGAGCGACAACAACAAAAAATCGAAAGGTAATACATAGAATTTGTGTTTGATTTAGTTTAGTCATCGATGAATTCGATTTTTTAGTGTTTTGGAAACGAAATCCTTCAAAAAATTTACCTAAAAAATCGATTTATGTTTTCTCAATTAATGATTCATACTAATTTGCTTCGATTTCATGTTGCATGTGATGAAAAATCAACTAAACGATCGAATCATATCGATAAAGAAGTAGAAGTCTTCCAGTTTGAATTCAGAAAGGTAAAACAAATTTTTATCATCGATTTTGATTGTTTTGCTTATGATTAGTAGTCTATTTTATTTCTGATTTTAGGTTGTTGAAGTTATTTTGATTCAGAAGTAATTTCGAATCTAGTTAGGGTTTTGAATTAACAGCTTGTTGATTCAGCTTATTGAAGCATAACTCGTTTCATATACGATTTCGCATCTTGTACAAGGGTTTGATGGTTTATATGAGTTTTTGGTTTTAATCTGTAAGTTTTTGGACTTCAAATGCAACATAAGTGTCACAGAACATGTTATTTGTCATATTTGGAGGCAGCTTATGAGTGTTTGATGGTTCAATATGCTACTTTCTAATGGTTCTAATTTCTGCATCTTGTTTGATGGTTTGATGATATCTGCATTTTGTTTCATAACTTATGCTAGTTGTTCCCATTTTTGGAAGCAACTGGTACTAGTTGCCTTCATATTCTTAGTCAGTTGTGCATCCATGACTTATAAGTTGAAAACTAGTACTTGTTGTATGCCTTTGGAATGCCTTATGAATGCGATGGATCATGTTAAAATAGTACTTGCACATGGTAATGATTTCGTAGAAATTTGTTGGCTAATTATGCTTTAATGATGAATGAAACATGTTATCAATCCATTTTTGCTAGTTTTTGACTTCATTTGTAGAGACAACTCCTCGCTAGTTTCTCCCATTTTTGGAAGCAACTTAAGATAGTTATGCTAGTTGTTCCCATGTTTGAAAGCAACCGGTAGATGTTGACTTCATATGGTGATACTAATTTCATTGGATTTACTATTTGTTCCCGCTTTGTAAGCAATCGTTACTAGTTGCCTTTGTATTTTGGAGGCAACTTATGATAGTCGTTCCCAGTTATTGTCATTTCTGGAGGCAACATAGGATAGTTTTTGTAGTTCCTCTTATATATGGAGACAACTTGAATTAGTTAGCTATATTGAGATATCATGCTAACTATTCCTATTGACTCGAACAACATTAGTATGAAGAGGACGTCGCCAAGATTGAAGATAATGCCAACCACTTCCGCAATGAATGCTCCTAAAGAACGAAGCAAACGTAAACCGCTGATATAGTTCAACAAAGAAAAGGTATGAAAAAAGAAAACATATAAATCTTCTTTTGATTAGTCAGTTCGCATCTATGTATTAGATGTTAATTGGATAGCTTGCATGATTGCAGTAAAAAGAAGAAGCTAGAAACAAATATAGCATATAAATCTGGGTTATTACCATTGTTAGATATGAGTTACTACTTGTATAAAGTATTGAAAGACAAGCCAGCACATGTGAAAGCCTTAAGAGAGTCTCCGTACTGGGGTTTAGTTGAACCATTCTTTAAAGAAGAACAACAAAACATGCCTTCAAAAGACGTAACGGCTGAAAGAGATGTATACACTAAGATTCCTCAAGCTATAGAGATGCTTCTCGCTTGCCATGATAGTGTAGTAGTGAGGAAGAAGGTGAAAGTGGGATTTGTTTTTAATAAGAAGGTTTATGTTCCAACGAACAGATGACTTTGTCAGCTTTCTTCAATGTTCAAAGAAGGCCTCGAAGATGATGAATTGAAGAAGAAACTGAGTAAAGTAACTAAAGAGCACATAGATTTCTTGCATAAACATTTCCCCAAAGACAAGGCAAAGACTACAAGATTACAAGGCAACATGATCGATATGGTGTTGAGAGAAGAAGCTCGAAATGGAAAGGACCCAGCATTGTTTCTGATTTTCTTTGGCATGTGGTTGTGCACTGTGTTCTTCTTCACGGATACTAGTGGAGGCTACTTTACCCAGAGATGGTTGCCATACCTGTTCTCCATGCATAGAGTGTCGTGGCCAGACCACATAGTGAAATATTTGATGGATAATATCAAGAAACCAAAAGGAAAAGATGGTCTTAAACGTGTACCTGGGTGCATACCATTTTTGTTGGTAAAAAAAAAGAAATGAAAAATTGTTGACAAGATAATCTTGATCAAAAATGTTTTGAGAAACTTAACTAACATTTTAATTTTTTTTGTTTACATGATTGGTTTTTGGAGCATAGACAACTACCTACCAAAGCGACAAGGATTTGAACATTCAATTCCAAGATTCACCAGGTGGCACCAACTAGATTTGTGCAACAAGTTGACGATAGAAAGGAAAGATAGTGACGGGATTATGGTATTCCCTAAAGAATTTACTGTAAGTAAAAATTCTTATGCTACTTTAGTGAATCTTCATAAAATGAAAGCAACTTGCTCAAGTTGTCTCCATAAAATGAAAGCAACTCGATCAAGTTGTCTCCATAAAATGAAAGCAACTCGATCAAGTTGTCTCGCATAAAATGAAAGCAAATTGATCTAGTTGGTTTCATAAGTTGAAGCGTATAGTTTACTCAAGTTGTATATTAACTTGCGACTGATTTTCAAGGAAAAAATGCTCGACTAATTTGGAACTCTTCAGCTTATGTGATGGCATTCGAGATCTAACCGACACCAAATGAGCAAAGACCGACTCACTTGCATGAATTGGTAGAAGAATTAGAAATAGAAAGGGCATTCAACAACCCGTTGTACAATTTACTTCAAGAAGAGAGGCTAAATGCCAAATTCCTTGAAGCCGAAAACTTTTCACTTCAAGAGATCTACTATAGGATCGAAGGGAGAGATGAGTTCTAAGGAAGTTCATTGATGACAACAAGTTCCTTCAAGCGCTTATGAAGCCAACAAGGATAAAATTAATTTGACAAGATGATCAAAAGCAACACATGGCTGACGCTTACAAGAACTTGCAGGATTGGGAGGATTTGAAAAACACACCGTAAAACCTCTCAAGGGAGAAGAAGTACAAGCAAGTGGAGCTCAATGTTTTATGGTAGAAGAATCAACCGACAACCTCTCGAAAATGTAACTCGAGCAAGAAGATAATGTAGGTGAAACTTCAAAGAATAGCTCAAGAAGAAAATGCTAATAAGAGAGTGCAGTGAGCGAAGAAGAAATCGCTCAAGATGATGAACAACAAAATGAAGATGTTGAAGATCACCAACAAAATGAGAAAGAATCCGTACTGTAAAAAGGAGGTTGTTGAGGAAGTCAAGGCGACGTAAAATGCAGATGAGACAATGCACATGACCGAAGAAAATCTATTGTCGAATCAAGAACACCACTAACTATAATAAAGCCAACATTTGACAGAGAATATTCAACCGAGGTAGACATGCCCGATAGTTTGGATGAGTTGTCGTGAATGTGAATATAGACGAGATAATCGAAAAATATTTTGCTAACATAGAGCAAGAACCAGCTTAGAGAGGAAGGAGAAAAGAGGACTCCAGCTTGCACAAGTTGAGAAAGAGCATGCAAGAGAAAGGTAAGATGCATTTACTTTAGTCTTATGTTACTTTAGACCTGTTAGAGTAGATTATTCTTGAATGCAACTTGTTAGAATTGTCCAAGTTTATTCTCGCAATGCAACTTGATCAAGTTATGTTAACTTATGGAAGCAACTTCATGAAGTTGCTTTCAGCTTGTATCAAAAATATTGGAAGAAACTTGCTCCCAGCTAGTGACCAAAATGTGAGATCAACTTCTTCAAGTTGCCTCAACTACTTGCTTTAGATTGTTTGTTGTGTTTTAAATGAAATTTTTAATGAATTTGGCAGGGAAGTAACATACTCTCGTACCGCACCAAGCAAGAACAAAGAATGTGCGCAAGACAACTCAAATGAAAGGACATGTCCAACTAGCACCAAAGGATAAAGAAAATACATGTCCAAGTTGAAAATGAGGAAGAGCAAGAAAAGACAAGTACAATTGCAATGGAGGAAGACCAAGTTGAAAGAACAAGTGCAGCTTAAAATGGATGAGGAAACAGCTGGAGATGATAAAGAAAGGACAACTCCAATTAATCAAGAAGATGTAATAGAAAGGTAGATTCATTCATTTTTAAGATTAGATTGCTAAATTTAGTAGTAAATAATTAGGAATCAACTTATTCAAGTTGTCTCCATGTGATTAGGAATCAACTTATTCAATTAGGAAGCAACTTGCTTCAAGTTGTTTCCATATGTTTAGGAAGCAACTTGCTTAAAGTTGTCTCCTCTCCTTGTATTCAGGTATTATGTTTTTAATGAATTTTTTCCTTTAATCCAAATTGCAGAAAGTAGGATATGTCGCACAAGAGAATGAGGGTGAAAAGAAAAAATCGATGAAATGGCCGTTGTTCAACACACTCCAACATGTGTGCAAAAACAATACTTTGAAGGTCCAACTTTTGATTTGCATTTGGATTCTCCTAAGAAGACAAGTCCCATCTTCTCGTGATAATTGAACCAAAAGCAGCTTGAAGATAGTGACTTATCGTAAATCAAGAGAAAGTCAAGAGAAAGTCACTGTTGGTTCTATTATTAAAAGAGTCAAGAACGATCCAAGGGAGAGGAAGAGGAAAAATTAGGAGATGAATTCACTGGAACAAGTTTACACCGAAAAAGAACAAGAAACAACAGACAAAGGCGCTATTGACTTGGAAGCAATCGAGTACATCGATCCAACACCTCCTCAATCAAAACCACTGTGCCCGCACAAAGTCTTAAGCTTTGGGGAGATTGCAGCGAAGATCAACAAAAAATACTCCAAGAATTCTCGCGAGGATGCCACGTATGGGTAAAAAACACTAAGCCTTTTATACTGCTAGTTTTATTTCTTGCAGTTCCTTCAATTTTGCAATATTGATGTTTGATGCTAGTAATGCAACATCACATGATGTTTGCTGTGTTTTTGGATTATGCAGGCAAACGGCTTGTTCTGCGCCGAATAATGAATATCACATTCAGAAACAGTTCATCCAAAATCTATTGGATGATCTCTATATCGATAGTGACATCGTAGAATTCTACACCAGTATTCTGAAATCGAAGATGGAAAACGTTTCTGCCAATAATCCATACAACAAGCATGTAATACTAAATACCAATCTTTTG
The DNA here is from genome assembly GCA_023531295.1 of Papaver armeniacum. Lineage (NCBI taxonomy): Eukaryota > Viridiplantae > Streptophyta > Magnoliopsida > Ranunculales > Papaveraceae > Papaver > Papaver armeniacum. Next base: position 5,791 of record JAJJWW010012360.1, on the reverse strand, counting down.
GTAAGTCACTTTTTTATCTGATAAATTATGCACTAGTTAGTATTAACAGCATTTCATGTTATTTTGACTTGTAAAAACTTTTTGCGTAAAATAAATTATATGTATCTTTTTGTTTTTTAAAAACTTTTTCAATGATGCAGTAGATACGTGCAAATATGCATGGACAATGGAGACGAGAATGCAATAGAAACAAGTTTAGTAGCAGACATGTGAGGGCTAATTACAAGTTGGATGCCAAGAACAAAATGCCGATGTTTCCACCGTGCATGAACTCCCACCGGGTGTTGCTGGTATTACATGAAGGAGTCCTGGAAGATATGCAACTCCATGAAACAAAGTCCATTGTTGTCGTGTCACCGCATACACTTACAAAGCCACCGAGCAAAGTTCTAAATGAGATCGACATCGAGACAAAGGTGGAAATGAAATTGTTCACACATTGAAGGTTCCTAAAGTGCTTCAACAAAGAAGAACACCCCGATCGCAAGCAATATTTGTTTGTGTCTTTATGAAGATGTTGGTGAAATACCAAGAATTCAGTATTCTGGGCAGAGGAAAGAAGAATCAATATATTGGCCACTTTAACAAGAAAAGGATCAAGATGGCGCTCCGTATACCGGCTACAACTCGATGAATGGAAGAAACCGAAAGACACAAATTCGAGTCGATTGTGATATATTCCCGTGAGTACTAAATGACAGAGACAACTTGTTAGTATTACCTAGAATTATCTCGATTGAACTACATTTGTTAGTATTATCTAATTTGTTAGTATTATCTAGTATTATTCTCGATTGAACTACATATTACCATTGGTTGTTAACATTATGTTGGTATTATCTAATTAAAGTACACTTCTTAAAAATATTGTCTAGTTAAAGCTTGAATGGTTTGATTATTTCCCTGATTATTTTCAAGTGTTGCAATGTTTCTATATGCTTACAGTGTTTGCATAGGTAAAAAATACAGTAGAGACAACTTGCGTAACTTGTTCCTGTAATGGAATAAATCAGTAACAAGTTGTCTCCATAAAATGGAAGCAACTTGCGTAGTTGTTCCCGTAAATGGAAGCAACTAGAACAAGTTGTCTCCTTCAAAAAGGAAGCAACTTGCGTAATCTGAGAAAATAACCAACAAAACAAATAATATTTGTAAACCCTTCCATTCTTGATTATTTTCAAGTGTTGCAATGTTTCTATATGGTTACAGGTTTGCATAGGTAAAAAATACGAGAGACAACTCGCGTAGTTGTCTCCATATGTGGAAGCAACTTGCACAAGTTGTTCCAACATGGAAGCAAGTACCAACAACTTGTCTCCATAAAAAGGAAGCAACTAGTAAAATTTGCCTTCAAATAGAACCATAACCAACAAAATTTCCATGAAAAAATAAAAAATTACAGCACTCGCAACAAACTAAAGAACAATAACTCGATTTCATAACAAATGCAGGATAAAAGTTGTACCAAGATCGATTAAAGACAAACCAAATTCACATAAACATGAATCACAAAGTTCAAGAAAAGGTTCGTAAAACATAAACAAACCGAAACAAATGCAATTGAGAGATTTCATAGAACATCATCCTCGTAGAACCTTCCAATCCTAGACCGATTCTTGAATACCTGTAGGCGAGGGCCAATGGAGCACTACGCATGTTCTACGATTATGGTATACAAGCATTCCACAACTGACTCACACCTTCTCTTCTTGCGTATTTTCTCACTCAGAATCGCAAGCATTTAACGCAGTTTGGCCTTCCAACTTGTGGTCCAACAGGGGGAGGCATGACGTATTTGGTACTGGGAAATCTCATCAGTGTTTGTCACCATCGTGGATGGGATAGATAGGTTTTGAGTACAAACCTCCGTAGCATTCTGGGTGTAGTAAGGTGAGATGTGCTTGTACACCTCCTCCTCGCCAATCTGCACCATAGCTTTCACCGAATGACCGCAGGGAAGCCGTGTTTTTGCCACCAAGGACAAGTACAAAGTCTCATGTAGTCCAAGTCAACAAGATGCTTCATAGCATCTAGTTATGATCTCAAATACCTTTTCACTAGCTCTACGCACCTTGTATCTACGACACGTCGCTATCCTCTTGTCTAACCGTGCTTGCATCTTAGGGGCAAGTCTTGTAGTCCAACTCGCTAGCTTCAACCTTCCTCTTCCACATTGTCTCCATTGTCCGAGCGCGAATACATTCAATCAACTCGATGGCTTTCAGCCTGTTCGTGCCTAATCAAGTCAGTTAAAGCTTTCAACTACATTGGATGTAAGTTCTCCATACCTTTCCCCAGAAACTCATGAGCAGCCCAATTCTTCAATGGGATCTTGTTCATCCACTCGATAACGTAGAACATCTTCGATCGACCATGCTTGAAACTCGCCTTCGTAAATTTCTCTCGTGACAAAGATCAGTAGCATTGCTCAAACAACTTAATAGCAAGTTGCCTACTCTTGCCTTTGACAACTGGAATATTGCCTTTCATATGGTATCTGAGCAATACGAATGAAAAGCATTCTGAAAGATTTCAGAACAAGTGTTCAAAAGTCCAGCCCAACGATCGATATAATGGTCAATCTGACGATCAAGATCAACAATTCCCTTCAAATTTTCCAAAAACCAGCACTAATTATCACTATTTTCGCTTAAAACAATACCAAAGGCAACTGGAAATATCTCTCAGAAATAAAAAATACAAAAAAATTTAACACAAAAAATGAGTAGCATGTTTCGAATTACACAAATGGAAGAAACCACGACAAGTTGTCTCCAAAAAATGGAATCAACTAGAAAAGGTTGTCTCCGCAATATGGAAGCAATCGGAACAAGTTGCCTCCAAAAATAAAAGCTAAACTACAAGAATGAAAACAACTAGCACAAGTTGGTTCCATATTTTGGAGGCAACTTGTGCTAGTTGTTTTCATTCTTGTTGGGGTTGTTCACAAGTTGTCGAGTTTGTTCGCAAAAATCTAAACCTAAGAGGTTTGTCGAGGTTGTACAATTACATACAATTGGCTACAAAACTTTTCTACCCTAAAGGTTTGTCATAAAAACAACACAAAATAAAAAGAAAATAGTAAAGTAGATGCATAATACCTTGGTTTCCAGCTTTTCCCACTAAGCTACCATAAGACCACCTCTCGAACTTTCCAAAGTAAGAAACGTGGCATCTATTATCAGCATAGGACGGCAATACTTGTTGAACCCTCGTGATGCAAGCTTCAAAAGAAATGAAAACCTCTCAAACTGCCGGTTTTGAGCATTAAACTCAAAGTTGATGACGCTTCCAGATTATAACGCTTGGACTCGCTTCTTCATACCACAAGAAATCGTAATACGATTTGATATCATCTCCCCAAATACATTCTTTGCAAAATTTCAATCCACGATATGCTTGATGGTAGGTAAGGTCAACTTGATACTCCCTCAAAAACAAATCTTGAATGTCCGCGTACTGTTTTCGCTTACTCGAAACTCTAATATCGTCTTTTATAATGTTCTTTATAAAAGTCTTCGTCATTCGAAGCTTTCAAGGATCATGAGCAAGCCAAACCACAAGAATGCTCCGATATAAAAGTCTTGCACTTAAAAGCATGGCCGCCTTTGAATGCCAAAGAAGAGTGGAACCTCCACTTACATCCTTTTTCTTCTTTGAAAAGGCAATGAACTCAGTATAACGCTTCCGATCAGCCTTCTCGTGCTTGACTTTGTACCCACTCTCCACTTGATACTTCAACAAGACATCGACAACTTCATCTTTCCCTCCCTCAAACATCCGACCAACACCAAGAAGAATTCCAGCCCAAGCATCACATTTTTTGGTTCTCTTGTGGATAATTGATTCATTGAAACATCATCAGCCGTGTCTTCAACAAAAGCCAAACCTTCAGCTGAAACACAACTTGAAGAAGCTCAAGAAGAAGCAACACATGAAGAAGAAGTAAGAAGAATGAAGGAGTTTCGAATTGAACACCGAGCTTCAAAACTTGTATTCCCTTAGCTTGGCAAGATATAACAAGAAAATTCAAATCTAAATCGACTCGAACGATTTGAAGTACACCATTAACATCGTAAAGAATCACATAAGGGACTTGAGATAGAATACTCCAACAACGCAACACAAGACTTTGCATCTCCTCAAGGTAGTTGATTCATAGATAACATGAGAGATGCTTAAGTTGCAAAAGTTGATCTCTCGCTACAACCATATTTACCTTGCAACGAGAAGAAAATCAAGAAATTGCAAAAAGGATAATAAGATACAAGTTGAAAGCAACCAACCAGAGTTGTTTCCAAAACTAGAAGCAACTACCACAGGTTGTTTATATAAAGTAGTGAAAGCAACCAACCCAAGTTGTTTCCACAACTAGAAGCAACTACCACAGGTTGTTTATAGAAAAGTAATGAAAGCAACCAACCCAAGTTGTTTCCACAATTAGAAGCAACTACCACAAGTTGTTTTCATAATTGGAAAAACTTGGACAATTTGTCCCGCGATTCAATAACAACGACATCTTACTAAATGAAAGAAACAAGACAAACTTGTTTCCAAAACTACAACCAAATGTAACTTGAACAAGTTGTCCCGAGTTTCAATATGTGTTTGCAAGACATTGACAAGCTACATTGACAATCAATCGTAACCTACAACATGTCCCGAGATTGCTTTTTTAGTGGTACTACTCACCCTAGCAATAAACGGATTGACAAGCTACATTGCTTGTATTCACTAACATAAGGCAATCAGTGTTGAACTACTACATTGTTGGACAACAAAAATGTAATCTAGGGCATGTCCCGAGATACAATATGTGATTCAACATGTAATGTAGCTTAAACTCGCCATGACGAATCACTCTGGTCGCGCCTCGTGAGAAGTATATTCATGGCAGATAAATGGAAAAAGATAAAACATACACATCAAAAACTCGAATTGTTGTATCTCAGAATGTGTTCAACAACTACATTGTTGTAACAAAAACAAAAACCACCAACAAATACATATGAAAAACACAATAATCAAACTATATTGTTGTAATTCTACCTGTAACAATGAAATTACAACAATAATCAAACTCGTATTGTTGCTCTAATATTCAAGGCATAATATTACACGTAAGAAAATACAATTTGCTAAACAATCAACTACATTGTTGTATCAAACAAATTGTACATTACATTATTCGGATAAAAAAGTAAACAAAATGTTAAAACAAATCAAAGATTATAGCTAAAAGGTAAATCTAACCCGTTAACGAGATTGAATTTTAAGTAAATCAAGCTTCGTAGAATATCTCGCAATCGATGATTCAATCAAAATCAATTAACGATTCAAGCTTCAGAAAAGTGAATGAGAAGAAATCAAGCTTCGTAGTATGTCCGCAATCGATGATTCAATCAAAATCCAAGAACGTAATCAAGCTTCACCGAAGTAGATCTTCAAATTCAATGAATCTCGCCGATTCAAAACTCAAGTAGATCTGTCGTAATAGAGGCAAAAACTTCTGATTAAGTTGAATTGAAAAACGAACTCGACTAAAAACGATTTCAAACTCACTGAAGATTCAATGAAGAATCTCGTTGATGTTGATCCAAACCGCATCAAATATATCAACTCAAGAAGAAATCAATGGAGAATAATATTCTTGAACTGAGATTAAACAAAAACCTAACTCGAATTAACTAAACTCGAAACCGCATGTCCGAATTTCTCTCCTCACCGATCCGAGCTCGAATTTCTCTCACAACTCTCCAATTTTTTTGTTTTTTCTCTCTCTAAAACGAAT
>JAJJWW010012359.1:0-28809 GCA_023531295.1 Papaver armeniacum | reverse complement strand
AAAAAAAAAAAAATAAATAAAACTTGGACTCTTTATAGATTAGCATAAACATGTCACACGCAATGGTTATCTATTTTTTGTTCCTTTAGAGCAACCGCAAAGGGTGCGAGCATAACCAAAGACCAAAGAGGGAAAAAAAGACCAAAATTTGGGTTTAGTCCGTACTTTGTGACACTACTTTAAGACTAAATTTGGTGGGACGTAATTATAAGTTCGCCGATGGTGGAGCGTACATTATAAGTTCGTCCGATGATGGAACGTACATTATAAGTTCGCCCGATGGAGCGAGATCCTGTTCACGTGCTTGGAAAAAAAAAAAAAAAAAAAAATTATGGGGCGGAGGTATAATGCCCGCCCCATTCAAGAAAACAAATATCAAATAATGGGGCGAAGGTATAATGCCCGCCCCAACATATTAAAAAAAAAAAAAAATAGCCAGGCGAACGTATAGTTATCGCCTGTTGGGGGCGCAACTTTATGCCCGCCTTGTTGTGGGGCGTTAACTATACGTTCGCTCGGGTGTGGGCGTTAATTATACGTTCGCCGACTAAAAATTTGGGTTTGGTCTTGGTCCTGGACCAAATATAGTATGGGATTTAGTCGATGGTCTGGGATTTGGTCGATGGTCCGTCCCGCTACGCCTGGATTTTTACCAAATAAATGGGTTTAGTCGCCCACTGCAGTTGCTCTTAGTATACGCACTCGAAATGTGGCCGTGCACATTGTTTAAGTTCACACATAATATATGTTATGTTTTTCCCCCATGTTCAGATCCGGGCATGAGGTCGTGCAGGGTGTGCGATCGCACAGGGCCCAGTTCGGTCGAGGGCCTTTTTACTTTGCAATAATTCGAACGTGTTACCTCAGGTGAGATAATTACTTACGAGAACTTTGCTGTTTAGTCCACTAAACCCGATCCGGGTTAATGGCTAGTCCAGCGGTAGAAATTATTTACTCGTTAGTCCAAAAAAGGTTTGAAAAGAGTAAAATTACTCATAACCCTAACATATAATATTATGTAAAACCCTCTTTTATTTTCTCGATTAGCTTCACTACATACCAATATGTATTATGTTATGTATTGATATTACATACTACATATGTTACTAAAAATTAATATGTATTGATACTACATATTAATATGTATTGATACTACATACTACATATTAACATATATATTGCTACCGTTAAGTATTGATACTAATATGATACTAGATATGTTATGTATTGATACTAATTAGATGTGGAAGGGTAGTTTAGGCATTTAGAAAACACACTTTATCATCTCCACAAAATTTTCGGACCAACGAGTAAATAATCTGGTCCAAAAACATGTTTTTGGACTAGCGAGTAAATTAGTTTCATGGATGGACTAGCCATTAACTGGGTCATGAAAAACTGGATTAACCAGTAATTCCTACTTACTTAAAGGACATCGATCCTCTGCGCCATCGAATTCTTTTTGTCATTTATCAGCCCATGCACTATACTTAGACTTGCATCTTTATTATAGTATACATAAATATTGGCGTAACCATGGTTATAATTTTGCAACTTAACATTTTATCTAGTGCACCATTGTCTGTAATTTTACAAATTTGACATTTTATGCTTATGTCGTTGTGAAATTGTCAGGAAAAATATATTTGATCGTTTTTTTTATGGATAATATTAAATTATGGAATATACAAACAATCATGCTTTTGTATGGATAATATTAAATTGTAGTATACCGAGGAAGTACGTTACTAGGCCTGTCAATGGAAACCCGTTAACCGTTAGCCGTAACCGATTACCCGCTTTGCAAGTACGTTTAGTTTCGCGTTATATCGTTATCCGTTACTGCTACCGCTAATGTAGCGGTTAATTTTATCCGACGGTAACGGCAATGGAAGACCTATTTCCGTTAGCCTTAGTTCCGTTAACCGCTAACGTGTACCTAGCACGTGTAACATTCTATACCTAGGCTATACTTAATCGATTGAATCATTATCTTCTTCTTCCTGCTTCTTCAACTCGACCAAACAACCAGAGAAGAAAAACTCACCCCTCATCAATCACCCTCAATCCCTCATCTCATTCCTTTCAATTCAAGCAAAATCATCATCTTCATTCGATTAGAAACTAGGGTTATCTTCTTCTTTTTTATTTCGAGCTTAATTTCAATCCTAAAACCTAAATTTTCAATTTAGGGTTTCAAATTGAAGTTAGGGTTTTCAATTAAATGAAATTAATCATGACCCAAAGTGGAGGAGCATCCAATAACGTTGGTTCATCAAAAGAAGTCATCACTCAATCACTTTGCTTTGCATCTCAATTACCTTCACATCTCAAGTTCAACAATCATGAAATCAATCACCACCACCTGCTGTTGTTGCAACAGAATAAAGCAATGAGAGCGAAATAGAAAGTAGATGAAGATCGAATTATAAATAGGCAAATAAAGAAACTCATGTGCGAAGGTCTCGATGTTTGAGGTGATTTTGAAAGGTTAACTGAGAAAGAGATGGTAAAAGGTAAGGAGATTGGGATACTTGTAGCTAAATGCAAATATTGTAATAAGAAATGCCTCGCACTTGAAAGAAACCAAGGAACTAAAGAAATTGCATTACCATGCTAAAACCTCGTAAAGAAAAGCCTAAACAAGAAAGGACAAAGAAAACTTTGCTACAATCAAAACAGGTAATGCACAAACTAAGCTTGCTGGTTGGAAGTATGATGATTGTGCTACTAGGATATTAGTTGCCAAAATGATTGCTAAACATGGTTATCCAATCACTATAGTTGAGCATCCATATTTTGTTGAGTTTGTGAAGTCTTTAAATCCTCTTTCTAAGCTTTTACACTAGGAATACAAGTTAGGAAGATATCATGAAACTAATAAATCAATTCAAAAAGAATTACAAGACCAATTTGAGACAATTACATCTAAGTGTAGTTTAACAATAGATATGTGGTCATGTAAGCATACAAAGGATGGTTATTGCTGTGTGACAATGCATTACATAGATGAGGACTGAAGTGATTAACAAAACACTAGCATATACTTTAGTACCATCACCACATTCTCGAGAAGTTCTAGCAAATGCAAAGAAACAAGTATGTCTAGATTGGAACATAGATACTAAGCTTTTGCTCAGAAGCCGGACAATGCTAGCTCCAACAATGTCATGATGAACCATCCAAGAAATGGCTTGATAGCAAAGACTGTTTAGTTCTTAATGGGTATATGTTCCAAATGAGGTGTAGTAATCATGTATTACACTTGATTGTGGGGTTTGGAATGGGAGTGGGCTGCCCATTTATAGATGCAAAGAGAGTGTGTAAAATGGGTCAAAGCAAGTCAAGGCTAGAAAAGAGAGATTTGAATTTACTCTCGCTCAAGTTAAACTTCCCGCCTGAAGGTCTGTGGGTTTAGATGTGGATACCGGTGGAACTCCACCTATAAGATGCTAAAGGATGCAATTTTTCCGAGACAAGCTTTGTTAGGCTAGCCGAGCAGATAAGTGACTTCAAGATACTACCAACCTCTCAGGAGTGGGAACAAGGAGTACACATATGTGAATGTTTGGAATTGTTTGATGTCATTTCAACAAAATTTGCTGGGATTAAGTATCCCACAGCAAATTTGTATTATAATGGGGTGCAAGAAGTTAATAGATGCATTAAGCTTCCGGGAATCAAGTCGGCATGAGTACATCGGAGACATGGCCAAGAATATGAGGATGAAATTTGATAGCTACTGGAAAGAAAGTAACACTTTGATGGGCATTGGGGTTGTTTTAGATCCTAGGTACAAAGCTAAATGGGTGGAGTTTGTTATGAAGAGAGTATATGGTGTGGATCACTATAAAAGTCACTATAGCAAATTTGAGATTGCACTCAATGCTATTTTCAGGCTTATGAAAACCAACACTACAACCCAGCATTATTTTGATATTGGAATGCATTCAATCGCATTTGAGAGTCAGATGGGTACAACAACATCATATGGATTTGGTATGATGATTTCATTATGGAAAACAATATGTTTGAGGTTGAGAAGTCGAATTGGAGACATACTTAGCGGAACCGGCTTTTTCCTAAAGGCACATCTCAAGAAATGAGGTTTGATATCTTAAGTTTGTGGAAGAATCATTCTGCAAAGTACCCAATTCTCTCAAGGATTGCAAGAGATGTATTGGCTGTTCCAGTGACAAGTGTAGCATCAAGAATCCATGTTTAGTATTGGTGGTGAGTTCTCACATCTCACGAGTTCATTAGCTCCGGATCTTGTCAAGCTTTGCTTTGTTTGGGTGATTGGCTCCAGATCTCACTCTTGAGAGAGCAATAGTTGTGTTACTGGTAAGTTTACTTAAATCTTATATCTTAATTTTTTACCGATAGTCTTGTGATTGAAATCGACATTGCCACTTTGCACCGATATTGCCACTTTTATTGGCTTATTGCAGAAGTTGAGGACTAAGGAGTGTTGATGGTGGATTTTCGTTTAAGGTTAAATTTGTAAATAACCGGAAAACTCATGCGCTGACATCTTGTAAAAGATAAAGCCATTTATAAAGTGTTGATACTCCTCACTTAATTCACCAAGAATGGAGCATGTAGCAACAATCCCATTCTGAATACATGAAATTCCTCCAGGTTGGAGCATGTGGCAACAATCCCTTCCTCGTGAATTTCATATCAGCCTTGTATTTCAAGACTCATTATCAAAGGTGTGGCATGACGACTGAAAGTGTTACCCTTTACAGAGTAACACGAACCTCCAAGCACTATAATGAAACCATGTACGAAATACCCGCATGTGCCGATTCTCGTGTTATACTAGCCCGAGCCCTCTCGGTGTGTTATACTAGCCCGATTGAGCCCTCTCCTGTGTTATACTAGCCCGATTGAGCATTCGCACCGACCATATCGGTCCGGATATGATTCGATCGCGCTCATCCAACTCCACAAGCATGATTGATGACCCCTGCATCAATTCCATCACCCCCAAGCAGGTATGGAATACACACAAATTTAATTCCCGCATGGTCGACCATTGGCCTTCGCTTGACAAGAAATCGTCCATACCAAGCATTATGTACGGAAAAAACCTAAATTAGGGTTTGCGGCATATTACATGTGCCGCAAAACGGTCTCAACCATCCATCTTCGCAGTATAGATGGAGGGTGTAGATGTAGACTCAAAGGGCCCGGAGCATGTCGACACAATCACCATGTGACCACTACACACTTGACTAATCCACAAAACCAACCATGATTGGTTACAACAAATTGGTCCGCCTAAAAGAGCATGGTCGCACGGGCTTTGAAAGCCAAAATTAGGGTTCAAGCCATCACGCGCGTTTATCTTCTCCTATGACGTAATGGAGGGTCACGATTAGATTAAGCAGTCCTGCTATACCAAAGATGACCACCGTGGCCCATCTACCTCCTTACGCGGTCGGCCCAAGGCATATCATGCCCGGTTAACCCCAAAACGCCCACAACTTGTGTGGTTACACCTCCCGATGCAACTAATCTTGACCACTCAACTTCACCTGGACGAATTGAGTGGCTTAGAGATCACGTTTTCATGGGACGGTGAGACATGGGGCGTGAACACCAGCCTCTACCACCTACACGCTAGAGTGACCGATCAAGACCGACCAAGGACGATTGTCTTGGAACGTGTGCGGAATGTCACGTGGTTACCAATTCCTTTGCGGTAAGAGATTTCTACCGCAAAACCGATCTCAACCACTCCTCTTTGCCGGTCAAACTGAGTGGCCCAGATCGCGCTTTCATGAGGGAACTAATACGGGCGCCTACACCATCATGCCGCCAACACGCATGTATGGCCTGGTCCTCTCCAAAATCCTTCCCATGCTTGGTTTTGACCAAGTCAAGAGTGATGCTTGCACACCTCTTCAAAAACCCTAGTATTCATTAACTGGTCACGCATGAGTGTCTCAAACATCATCTCATCCGTTAAACTTCACCAAACTTTGGTTATATAACCCTCGGTCAGAGTTATTTGGTTAGTGAGGAGTCATTACCATCACTTTACCGCACCGCAATGCGGTACCTCGCATAAAATACACATGATACTTCACAAGTATCGACTTTCAATAACGCAGTTATTCAATTCAAAGATTACATGCTATCTTTCGTGGATCCACGATCCATATTCCGGACATCAATCATGTCACAAATCGGGGGATCCATACTGGGGTATTGGTCTCAGCGGTTTACAGCCATGGGCGTGCAGGCAACGCGCCATCACAAGAACGTGTTAGGAAGTCATGGACGGTTAGAGATGAACATGAGAAGTGGGCAAGACTCGGTCGACGCACAACTCCACTACTCCATCACTCCACTTCCTCCACTTCCCACGAGAGACGTGAATGAGACTCAATGACTTGTATAAATAGGTTCTCCGCCCTATTTCAAACGACAACACAAGTTCGCATTTGGCAAAAAACCAAGTGTTAATACAAATCGTATTCAAACACCCAGAGCCTCGCGCATCAACCGCAAGCCTGCTCATCTTTTCACACAAGTCATAAGCAAGCCAACACCTTCACAATCTCAACACCTTCTTCGCTTCCTCCCTAAGATCAACCCCATCTCCTTCACTTTGTGACCGAAACAAGTCCGGAACGGCCATTTCTTGGTTTAGGCCGGACTTGCACCTGATTGATCTCTCGAATCTACAAGCACTCACCGTGCAAAGGCATTTGTTTAAAGGTTTAAATTCATTCCTCATCCACACCCCAAATTACCAAATTCTGCAGGAGTAGTTTTCACCCATCAACAAGGAGGAATGCATTTGCATATGCAGTTGGCATTGGCATTTGGCAGTGGAGAATTTGGAGATGGAGGAATGCATTTGCAGATGCAGTTGGCACTTCCTTTAATCCTTTGTCTTTCTTTTGCAAAAACTTGGTTTTTTTCTTTTGATAGAACATTGTGATGATCTCGAACATGTAAGTTGGTTTTAGAACATGAACATCTGTATGTTTTTTTTTGTGTGTGAACAAGTTGTTTGTTTGGATTTAGAACTGTTTTTTGTGTTGTCCTGTGACATTCCGGTTAATTCCGGAAAATTAACCGTTAACCGATATGTCCGACGTAACGGCAATGGAACTGATTTTACAATTCCGTCGGCAATTAGCGGATAACGGTTAACCGCCAATTTTAACGACAACGGTAGCGGCAGAGGCATTATTTGTTTCGTTTAGTGCCGTTGACAGCCCTATACGTTACTCAACATACAACAAGCTCATGTCGCTTAGTTGATAAAGCCAGCAAGGATTTCATTTCTGTTTTTTTCCCCACGTTCGAAGGTTAGGTAGTGTCTTTCATTTGTGTTTTGATTTTTGTTGATCAATGAATGACTGCTTAATCAATAAACAAAAAAACCTCTTTAAAATTTACTTAGCTCTGCAGAATTTATTGTTTCTTCTTTTGTAGTTGCCATACACTTATGGAATTTATAAATTTGCGCTACAAACGCAACAAGTGAAATACGGTGGAAATGAACCATCATGTTGCCTGTTGTGTGTTAAAGAACAATTTATCCTGTTGACTATCGGCTCATTTCGGATTTTCCACGAGGTCCATCTAGATTATATACTTCAAAGTATATATCTGAAAAGTGTAGTTAGTTAGCATCATTAATGGACATTGTTGCGCCAAAGGATTATTAATTAGTATATTACGATGAAATGCCACTGCAAACACCCAAAAAAAAAATCCATCAGGACCGGTAATTCATTTAATTTTTCACAAAATTGGTTAAAAAGATCAAAATTAACAATTCCTAAGTGAAAAGGCATGTAAAATTTGATACAGTTTAAATGGACAAGAATATAAAAATAGCTAGGATATAAACAGTTTCATCCTACCCATTTTCAAAGACTTTTTGTTGTTTTTAATTTACATCAGGATGTATCCAGTTTCATCCTCGCTCTTTTTTAAGTTTAAGCCTGGATGAATCCAGTTTCATTCTTGCTATTTTCTTGGTGTCCTTTTCACTCATACTAATTTTTACTTGTCCATTAGAACCATATTTTAAAAATATTGGACAAATGACCCATTTTCGGATAAATGACCCATTTTCCGAAAAAGAAAAAAAAAAATCAATATATCACGACTCACACGGTAGCATAGCCAGAAATCTTGTTGTGGAGGTTCAAAATTTTCCAGGTTAAGTGAATAAGTATAAATAGGCTTTGGAATTTATTGAATTTTTAAGAATTATTTGACTTAGCTAGGAGCCCGTCCAACATCTAGCAGGATAGACAACTGCCAACCATTGAGCAAGACATGATAAAATTAGAATGGAATTGCAACACGTGGCAGGTTTTGGATACTGCTTTTCAGTTTCGTTTTTATTATCCTACATATTTTGCAAGACTATAGGCGTTCAAATTTAAGCAACCTTCTAGCGAGATAAATTTCAAAATCAGTAAGACTATCGTTAAGATACACAAGTACGAAGTGAAGTAGAACCATAAAAATGAACAACAAATGTTTGACATGAATTGTTTAAATTTTCTGTTGATAACCAGGACATGTGCATTAGGCTCCCAAGCTAGCAGCAAGCTAAGCGGATTTAGTAGGAGTTTATACCCTTTGGCAAACATGCGTGAATGTCATTAATCACGTGAAATGGTTTCATAAAATTATTTTTTTGGCAATATGATTTTGGTAATCAACATTGTTTTGTTAGATCACGGACTAGGTTAATTGAATCTTGTACTAGAGGTTGTACTTTGCACTATTTTTCTTTGTAATTACCTTTGTCATGAAATTGTGATAAACATACATTCCTCTTGTATAAAAATTAATCTATCTATAATCTACTATAACATTAAAAATAAACAAATAAAAAAAGCTAATTAGACTAGGAGTTATGCTAGGTTGCCATACAATTAACACGTCGAGATGGAGTTATCGTGATTGTTAGTTAGGTTCACACGAATTCCAATATCCTGTTCTCCCATGAGATTATACAGTATATATAAATTTCTAATGGAATAGAAAATTTCGATTTAAAAATGAATTTGAGTATGAGAAAAAAAAGATGGTATCACGAATGCACTCGTTGGGAAGTTGAGATGTTGGTGGAAACTGTTTGAATTCACTGATAAAGAAGGGTACCTTCACACAGATCGGATAACAATTCTTAATTTCATCCACTCGGACTAAACACTCGTCCAGATCAATAATAATCCGTTTTTAATCTGATAAATCATTGTTTGAGTAGTTATTTTATATTTATAAGGCATCAAGCTACTCTTGTTGAGATTTTTGGATGTCACTAAACATAAATATGGCACATTGTATCATTTCACTAAGAAAATAATCATACAAATTTTAACCAGTGGAAATACGTTGGGGATTTGGCTCGATCCAAGCCCATGAGATTAGTCCCACATGGGATATGCGGAGTTCTATGTGGAAACTAATTAATCACTAGTGGAAATCAGCAGTTTCGCGACCGACAAAGCAAGTCATTTAACTCGTATCTATGACTTGCTTTGTCGTGGGCCGAAGAAAGGGTCATTGCTTGAGCGTCTTTTCAATTATGACGTGTCTATGGGGGTCGTTGAAAATCTTATATCAACGACCGATTTTAACGGTCAATACTTTATGACCGACTTCAATCACCATAGATATAAATCTTAATAAAAAATTGATTCAGATTGGTCATTCTCTGCCCGACTGAATCACTAAATCAAATCAAACACAAATGAAACTCAAATGAGAATCAAATGAAAACCAAATTCAAATGAAACTCAAATTAGAATTCAAATGAGAATCAAATGAAAACCAAATTCAAATCAAATAAAAATGAGAATCGAATTAAACTTGCACACAAATAATCATTCAATTTAACATTCATTGATATATTGGTTTCAAATTACACAAAGTATTAAAATCAGAGTTCCGACCAAAGGTAATCTGTAGTTCTAGGATTCGATTACAAAACGATGAACTAAAAACTATTGATTCAATAGCAAAATGATTTTCTCCACTCCTTGTGATGGAAATCATATCAAGTGCATAAACTTCATTCTCTCGAATTCTCGCATCATCAACTCGGTTTCGGAACATTGAGTACAACCTAGAAGCAACAACTTCGGGCCAGCGCTTTCAAGAGAACAGTTTTGATTCATTGTTGTTCATGATTGAAATTATTTGTATGACATGCTATAATGAGTCCGACAACCAAGTATTTAAGAGATACACTTCTAGAGTCACAATGCGTTCTTATGTAAAAACTATCTAATATTCAGTCGTAGTGAAAAAATGCAATGAACTTCTAAGATTGTAAAATTATGGCAGTAAGTTACTAGTCTAATCCGGTAACTATCAAACAATCAATATTTGAAGATATTTGGTTTATTAATATTCAATACACATAAATAAAAAGAAAACAATAGTAAGTAAAAATAAACTGACCTGAACATTTGGGAATATCCCACACCACAAGGCAATGGATGATAGAGTCCAGTAAGGTTCGCCCAACGAATGATTATTTCCATGGTTAGCATTCATTGTTACCATCGATGCGCCAATGGTAACATCTTTATTACAGAACATTCAGAAACTGTAATTCCAAACATATAGTTTAGTTAGTCGACACCAACTGGACAAACCAACGATATCTTAACAGAAAAAACTCCTGGGATAGTACTCTAAAAGGTGGATCGTAATAACTATGTTCTTATTCGACAATCTCATAGGAAAGAAAAAACAGTAAGCCAACAAAAATTATGAGTTGTTTTTCCTTGTCGTGCTTAGTTAGACTACTGGGCCCTGTGGTTTGTACCAATATAATGCAACACGTTCAAATGAAACTCAAAAGATAGACCGGTGTTTCGGTGTTTCCACAAGTGCAAGCTAGTGTGTTCTTGTTGTTGTTAGTATCTTTCCTACCTTCTATAAAATGTGGAACTTAACAATAATGGAAGGGACAATCTTCTTCTTTTCTATCACCCGATATCGCTTTTAACATGGTTGGTTGGTCATATAAAATCAACTCAACATAAATAATTTTCTTTCACCTTGTCTGATCCATTCCCGATGCCTTGTAAGACCAATAAAAAGATAAGCATAAGACTCAAGCGGCTAAATATCAACATAGCCATCGACTTTCCTTAAGAAACCCAAATGTGAATTGCTTTTAAAACTTGTCAAACAATAAAATTTTATCAAAGGCAAGTCCATCAAAATCTAAGATTGACCCTTCCTGCTATACATGTACATGTAACTTCTGTTTTCGCATACTTTCATTACAGTACCAAATATTAAATAACTCATAATATCAGCAAAGTTTTCATTTTGTATTCTTAAGCTAGGTTTTAGGTATAAATACAAAATAATTACCTAGGAACCTTGAGTGTTTCTATAAAGTATAAACAATTTCCATCAGATGGGTTCTTGTGATTTACCTGTGTCCGAGCGGCGCTGGTCCATCTTCTCTGTTTTTTGAGCTCCAACTCATCAATGACATACAAAGAAGGAAATATACATTCAGAAATAGAAGAACTATGTAGTGGAAAATATTCATCTTAAGAAATTACTGATTGTGTAGTCAAAGATAGCATATGGTAAAAATAATACCCAAATGAGGAATTGTTGGTACCCACTGCCTCAAATGGAGAAAGCTTCATTTCAGATGCATCAGTGTATAGTAGGTTGTTCATCATTCATTAAGAGGCTGTTGCATAACAAACGCACAAAATTAGAATTAGAAAATTTAGCTAATCCAAGATTGGTAGTTATCTCCTGAAGGAGTAAACAAGTAGAGCTAAACCGTAACTCATAAAATTCCACTGAAAACTTGAGTGAAGGATCAAGTAGAGATACATATTTGTGGGACTGAAAGACCACTATCTTAAGCTTTGTGGAGGACTTTCCATGTCACTAATTCAGGCATGATCACGTGAGGCAGCCAGGTCCACAAGAATAACTGTACCAAACCATAGATAAATTAGTCAGTTAATCAAGAAGGTTCCAGGTTTTATTCCTTATTAGGAACACAAGATGTAGTTATATAATAAATTAGAAGTGTGTATCCAAAAAAAATAATTAATAAGTGGTTCACAAAATATTATTTCACAGAGATGAGATGAATGAACATAACGTTAGGTCACTAATGTGAGTAAATATACCGCTGGAAAAATGACAACCGAAAGATGAGCCTAGCTTTTCCACACTTGGTAGTAATGCAGAATCACCACTTGCATCAGCGTCAAAAGCCAAGTTGGGATAACGCTCAATCAGCGCCAAGTGCTATATCTACAAAAACGTAAAAAGGAGAATGATCATATAAATTTAGTAAAACTACTCCCTCCGTCCCATATATATAGGCGGAATTTTGGTTTTTCTTTGTCCCACTAAATAGGCGGACTTTGCTTTCCAAGATGGATTTTTTCATATATACCCATATTTATTGTACATAGGTAATTGTGTTGGAGATAAGACGAAGGGCAAAATAAGAAAAAACATATAAAATTATGAATCCCATGCAATTTTCTTAATCTAAGAGAATTGTCTCTCTCCGCCTATATATGTGGGACGGAGGGAGTATCAGAATTTCGATTCCCTTATTACCAATCAAAATCATAATCTTTTTAGTATAAAAAAAGAAAAGATTCAAATCAATGTAGACTTAAACTCTTACATGATTTGAACGAAATGAATTAATCTGCAAACAGATTATGTGACTGAGGTTATTCATCATATTTATTAATTAATCAGGGTGATTATCTGTGAGACACTCAAAAATATGAAAGGATTTCAAATACATCCCAAGGATCTAATGGTCTTAATGATGCATGTAATAAAATGAGATAACAACATACCATGAAGCTGGAAAAATGGTCAGAATCTAAGCACGTAACAGACTCAATTGAACATCATAGACCCCTGCCGGATGAGATAATGAATTGTTTGGATCCAGCACACCCAAAACAAGCGTTTCTCTCCATTTGGTGTTAGTTGTACCCACACCAACTTGGCTCATGTGCTCTTCCAGCTGCAAATAGAAAGTATTGTATGGGGCCACCTGTGCAAGAAATACCAATAACTCTTCTGATCATTTTCTAGAATGAGTATGATGAAAATGAATCCATAATGTGTATCAACAACATTTCTATATACTAGAAGATTACAGAATTATAAGAAGGTTTAGAGCAAGAGACTTTACCCGCAACTTATGATTATCCCCAAGAATTATTGGCCACTAGTTTACTCCTACATAGAAAACGCACTCATGACAAATGGAAACGGTTATTTGTTTAGTTGCAGTAACTTCTTTCTTTGGCAGTTATCTCTTAATGGAGTAAACAACTATAATAAAACTGTAACCCATAAATGAACAAGGGTTTCTATTGGTTACAATATCTTAAGTAACTCAATAAACTAGAATCGGGTCAAAAGTCTTGCACCATTCACCACACAAAGTATATTTTTATACAGGACAAGCATCTATTACCATTCACCACACAAATGAAAACTAATAACTCAACCATCATCTAAACAAAAAAATCCATATCAAAGAGAGCAAAAATCAATTATAGCCAAAAACTACACTTCATTGAAACCCACTTTTAAAGCTTAAATTTCTTTAAACAGACTTGGTTACAAAAAAAAACAAAATACTTATGCATCAAACACAACTGATATATTGAAAACATGATGATAAGCAAGTAAAAAATTACAATCCAGATAAGTAATCGGACAAACCTTTGCATCAATTGGGATTGTTACAATTTGAACTATGTCTATCCTGCACCATTTTATACAAAAGAAAAAATAGTTAGAGAATTACAGATCCAAACACAATAAAAATCCCCCTTATAAATTTCAATCTTTATGAGTCTCTTATTGTAAAATCAATAAAACCCTAGATTTAAATGAAAAGGGCGTTCACCTTGTAAGAAACAACTTCAATATATAACCCAAATCTGCAAATCACAACACCCCCAATTATTCGTGATGTTTAATTGAAGACTAGGATTAAAAATTTCACAAGAGATTTAAGATGACGTGATGAAATTCATAATTCCTAATAGAAGAATAACATCTAACCAAAACATCTTAAAATTTCTAGTGGTTTATGTTACTATGAAATGATAGTGGTCAAGTATGAAACTGAAAAAATCAGTTCTATACCTCACGGATCTTCGAGAGAATAAGTTAGGGATTTACATTTTAATGATAAAAAATCGAAATAGGGTTCATAAACGTGAATCAATTAACCGGACACACCACAATCAATAAATTTGAATCAATCTAAATCAAGAAAACAAAAATCCTAACCAGAAAAACCCCTCAGATCAACCCTAATCTACTAATTGTACCAATATTGATAACCAAAAATCATGAAAAAAAACCCAAAAAACATGAAAAAACGGCCAAAAATTAAAAAAAAAAAAAAAAGGGTGTAAATAGAGATTTAGGTAGAAGGACAAGAAATATAGTCACCAGGATCGCACTGCGTGAAAAATTCTTCTACATCTACAACAAAACAAACACAGAAACAAATTAGAAGAAAAACCCTAAGACTAAAAATAAATCAAAATTACATAAGAAATTGAAGATGAGTAGAAGAAACTTAATACTAACAAAGATATTGTTTTGTCATGGTCGGAGATTTCATCTTCGATTAATAACTTAATCCCTTTGTTCTTGAGGAGAACGGCTAGGCTTTTAGCTTCTGTATAACAAAAAGGAAAGAGAAGAGGTGAGAGGGAGAAGGAGAAATGTGAGATGCAGCGTATAAAGAGGATACAGTAAATTTGATAAAAACAAGAGATAAGGTATCTTCATCCAGCCGTTCACTATAGTTGCTCAATCGTGACCACGCAGAGAGTGGGCCCCAAAAATCATGACTACAGGAACAGCCATGATGACCGATTAATAACTTATCCAACGACCGTTTTTGGCGCTCTGCTCCGCATTTTTATTAGTTCTGGGACTGTCTTGACCGGTCCACGGTCCATTGACCGCCATTGAGGGTCGAGGTTGTGGGTCAAAAAAACCTCATTTTCCACTAGTGAATAAGGTGTGGAATCTCCCTACATAGTACCGATGCCTTTTCGATTAAAACCTACACCTGTCTGGCCAAAGGTGGAGAAAGTGGGGACAATAACGTTATTATGTAACTTCCGTAAGATCCTTCAAAATCGAGATCAAAACAATGAGAGCACTTTGTCTCGATCCCCCTAGAACACTCCCCCTGCTAAAAACCCGGATGCGCTTCTTTTTTTTTGTTACCATCTACAAAAATATATAAGTTACATTCACGACTCATTGTATGACCTGATAAAAGAAAATCAATTTTGTTGGTAGCGACTTCTTAGCCGTCTATCTGTTTATGTATGCATTTGTCAAAGAAAATTAATGTTTTTTTTTAATCCTTAGCTATTTTGTGGAACTGGTCCAAGAATTAATTTTTTGAAACTGAATCATTTTATCTATATATCAAGAATCATACAGTGCCGGAGCTAGAAATCTTGTTATAGAGAGGCAAAACAAAAATTTAGGATAGACAATTATAAGGTTGTACTCTTACCATGTATTAGTATTCCTTATAATATAAGTCTGTTCTGTAGTATTGAAGCAAAAGTCTATATTGTACTCTTACCATGTATTCACATCTTTTATGTTCAACCTTATAATTCTCCTCTGTATAGTGTTTGTTCTGAAGCATTTTCTGTGTAATAAGTAATTGCTCTGTATAGTGTTTGTTTTGAAGCATTCTTTGTGTAATAAGTAATTGCCCAGAATACTGGTTTGGATGATATAGCACCTTTAAAATTCCTTCTCCCTTCCCCGCCGCACTTGGATGTGTTTTACTCTCTGTTAAAGGTTCATATTCTCAGTCTAACCATTTCTTTTCTTATTCCACAAAAACCCTTCTCTACTCATAAAGCCCTATTAAACCTAAATATTCCATCTCCTCAAAAGCCCATTGAAGCTTATCTTCACAACCTTCACAACAGACTGCAAAGCCCACCAAAAATATTTCATACAAATCTAGTTCGTCCTTTTCACTATGACTATCCTTGCTTGGAATTTTCAAGGCATAAACCTACCACCCTCAATTTAACATTTAAAAGGACTAGTTAATCTTCACAAGCCTAGCATCCTATTTCTTTCTGAAACACTTGCTAACGATCAACACATAAGAAGATTAGCACAATCCCTTCAATTCAATAATTACTTCAACATCCCAAAAACTGGAAGACGAGGGGGACTTTGCTTAATGTGGGAAGATAACCTAAATATCCAAATATTACTTCAATCTCAAAATTACATCCACATAAAAGTTACCCCACCGCCGCCGGAACAACCATGGTTCTTCACGGGTATCTATGGCCCTCCACATCCGGATATAAGGAAAAATCTTTGGCAAGAATTTCCAACAATCTTCAACAATATCGAGCCGTCTACACCCTGGATATTAATAGGAGACTTTAACGAAGTCTTAAATCAATCGTAAAAAAAGAGAGGAAGGCAAGTGACATATGCTCAATCTCAACCTCTACTCACCCTGATGGATCAGATGGGTTTTATAGATCTTGGATTCCGAGGAGACCCATACACTTGGAAAAACAACCAACTAGGGCAAGATAATATTCTAGAACGCTTAGATAGGGCTTTAGCAAATCAACTTTGGAGGACGTCAAACCCACATGCAGCAGTTCTCACCTTCCAAGAATATCATCTGATCATACCCCGATACTTCTGGGCGTAAGAAAGCAATAGACGGCAAGGAACAAAACTTACAAATTCAACACCTCTCGGCTTTCTCATCCCCCTAACTCAAACAGATAGTCGAATCGGGCCTCGGGAACAACATCAAGATGATGAACCTGCACTCAACCTACAACTAAAGATAATCACAACAGGACAAACTCTCCTAGAATGGAACAAGGAAACTTTTTGGCCACCTACCAACAAAGATCAAGAAATCAACAAATTAAGATAAAAATGCCCAACACCAATGTGCCGCCTAAACTGGATCGATCTAGAATTTTGGCTCATTCAAGAAAAACAACCGAGAATAGAACATGAAGAATTATTACAATGTCATGCGACATATTTGCAACAAAGATCTAGAATTCAGGTGGCTTAATCGGAGATCTTAACACAACCTTTTTCCATTCGAAAGCTACCATTCACAGAGCTTGTAACAATATACAATAATTACAAGACTCACAAAACAACTGGATTAGCAAAAAGGAAGACATCATTCAACTCATCCTACAACACTATTCTCAGCAATATACGAGTCCACCGACAGTAATAAATGAAGATCTATTCACAAACATCAAACCAAGGTTGACTCCCAATCAGACCAAAGAAGTAACTACAGCAGAAATCAAACAAGCACTTTTCTCCATAAATTCCGAAAGTCCCCCAGGTCCGGATGGCTATACAAGTAAGTTTCTTAAAGTTTTTTGGGATACAACTCACCCTCAATTGATAGCGATGGTTAAAGCTTTCTTCAATAACCTTAATATACACCCTCTCATGAATCACACAAACATAACACTAATACCTAAAGTCGACCACCCTTCCAAACCTTCACAATCTGCACTAATAGGACTCTCGCAACGTCACATATAAAATCATATCAAAAATATTAGTCAACCGGATTAGACCTATTCTGCCCTTTTTAATAAGCCCTTTCCAAAGTGCTTTTGTTCCGCAAAGATCAATACACGAAAATATAGCCATTGATGGAGAACTCTTTCATAACATTAGAACCTCAAAACCCACCAAAGATCCAAAAATAGCTCTCAAACTAGATATCCAAAAAGCCTATGACAAATCTTGAGACAGGGATTCACCAAAACTTCATTTACAAAACTTGGATTCCCATCGGCCTTTTATAGACTACATTATGCTTTGCATCACTATAGTTACTTACTCCATCAAAATTAATGGTACACCTCATGGATACATCACCCCAAGTAGAGGCATCAGACAAGGAGACCCACTATCGTCATATATTTTTATCATATGTGCTGAAATCCTATCCACAAACCTGGGAAACCTTCAAAACCAAAAATTAGTTCCAGGAATTAACATTTCACAAAAAGCACCTCCCATAATACACCTAATGTATGCAGATGATCTATTGATCACTTTTAAATCATCAACTCAGAGTAACCATCACCTTAAAACACTTCTACAGGCCTATAGCTCCTCTGCAGGGCAAGTAATTAACACTGCCAAATAAGTAATCATCTACCATCCTAACCTAGACCCAATCAAAATAAGTGATCTTCGACAATTATTTAATATGCCGACCACATCAAAACCGCCAACCTATCTAGGCATACAATTTAAACAAGGAAGATCATCAAATCACACCTTCGCTCCTCTCCTACAAAGATTGGCTAGAAAAGCAAAAGGTTGGATGACCAAATGCCTAACCCCAGCCGGAAGACTCCTACTCATCAAAACATCCCTAAACCCTACCACAAATCACATAATGCAAACACAAAAGCTTCCCAAAAATATACACAAACAAATAGATTGTATAACCAGGAATTTTTTCTGGGGACATGACTCAACAACCAAAAAACTACACCTTATAGGATGGGATAAAGCGACAAAACCATTAGCCGCAAGGGATTAGGAATAAGAAAAAGCGACGATCATAATACATCCCCATCTATTAAAAAGAACTGAATTTGCATGAACAACCTAATTCCATATCTGCTTCTTTTGATGCAAAATACCTCAATGAACAAACAATTCTACAAGGAAACGTTACCATTCCTTCCTCTTCCAAATTCTCAATGGAGACAACTAGCGTCAATTATCCCTACCATGCAAAAATTTAATTTTCCATCATATTGGAAATGGATTATCAACTCCGATAGAGGCTAATTGGATTCCACACTCTACCAATCTAGATCCAACACAATACTACCTAATCCAAATGGTAGCAGATATCATCGACCCAATCTCCCACTCGAATCATGAAAAATTGGGCACCTTTTCCCAACCTAACAATTCAGAAAATCATCAACATCCACCTACCCCAAAACAATACTCCAAATAAAATTATCTGGCCTCACTCAAAATCGGGAAACTATACCACACCTTCAGGATACAAATGTCCAACCCATGGTCATCCAACCCACACACCTCTACCACCTACCAAATTCTTATGGACCTTACCATGTCCACCAAAAATTCGGCTTTTCTTGTGGAAAGCCATCAATGAGGATTACAAACCTTCTCTCTCTTACACCGAATCCATTTGACCAACTCAAACATATGCCCTAGATTCAATACCTGATACGAAGTAGCGATCACCTTTTAATTCATTGTCCAACAGCGGCCTCTTCTTGGAACATCTTTTTCAACCGACTTCAAAATGCACCAAACACCAATCCAAACCCAAACTTCACGTTAACTCCACAAACAACCATATCCCAACATCAACATCAACATCTATAATCTCCTCAGTCTGTTTCCTATTCTGGACACTATGGCTATCCAGAAATGATCTAATTTACCAACAAAAACAAACAAATTCGACGAAATCGTGGCTCCTGGCACAAAAATACAACAAGAATTTTCTTGGGCACTGCACGCTTCACCACCAATCATACCAGGAGATACACCAACACTCAACAACACGATAACCAATAAAAGAACATCAACAATATTGGTAGGTTGGTCCACTCAGAATATCAACTAGGTTAAGATTAACACAGATGGAGCAGCCAGAGGACATCCAGGATTTGCAGGAGCTGGATTCATTTGTAGAGACTCTGATGCACGAACTTTAATAACTATGGCTCAACCACTAGGAATTATGACAAAGACTAACTACTTGAGAAACATGGGCCTTAATATTGGCTTCAAGAATGAGATCGAGAGACAATGGTCTAGAATCCTATTTGAAATGAGACTCGGAGAACCTCCCGAGGTTCATCACATCAACTACCTCGCCACCTTAGCACATAGTAGGAATGATCGAAGAAATAAAATGAGACTTAGGCAAATCCCAAGTCGCTATACAACATAACTACATGGAAGGAAATCAAGCAGCGGACGGATTAGCAAACCATGCAGCGGATGGAAGCCAAGCATCAAATTTTTCAACCAAAATTTGGGACCAGGCAATCCCATCTTTTATCAGTCACATTTTATTTCAAGACTCTGTGGGTACCACATATCCACAACAAGTTGTAAACTAAATTTATTATAATAAATTTTATGCTTCAAAAAAAAAAGACAATTAGATATAAATTGACTTTGAAACTTAAGAAAGCTCAATCTTACGATTTTAGTTTTATCCCCATAATTCCGTATTTTAAAAGTGTGTATCATATGTATGTCACAAGTGATGTGATTGTAGAAGTGGTAAATAAGATGTCTTTCTCTCGAACTTGTGAAGGATTTTTTTAGACTTAAATTCAAAACTAAAATAGAAAACACACTAAAAATTATAGCAAACTTAGACAAAGATGATATCAATATTAAAAGAAACACTGAGGCTAAGATTCCACTATTTTCCAAGTTCAAAGTGATTAAACCAATACTTATATTTATGCAATTTTCTTATTTAATTTGATTCCAAAATATTGCAACAAGTAGATTTTCAAAAGTAATAATTGTAAATACCAAGTATGAAGCATCAAAAGTCTTAAAACTAAGCATACTCCATCAAAATATATCACAATCACTCAAATAAAAATCATAGCATACTCCATCAAAATAGATCACAATCACTCAAATAAAAATCATATTCAATAATAGTTCAAGGCAAATAATCATCTAATAATTGCAAATAAAAAGATAAAATAGAATATACCACTTTTTGTTGGAAAAATAGCTTCCTCTATCGCCTCAGCAATGGGGTTTAGCTCCTCATATTAATCATGTCTCAAAATATGTGATTGTTGCTCAAAAAGTTGATTAAAAGAGTGAAAAGTAATAACATGTATCGTTTGGAAACAGTTGTATCGGCGGTCTGAGAATCCATTACAAAGGAGAAATCAGAAGCTAAAGACCTATTGCGAAACACAATTGGTAAACGATACATAGGTTACTGGCTTTGTTGAATAGCGATAGTTGTCTCCATGATTCCTTGTGCATCTTATGTTCTTCGTGTTCTTGGTATTGCAATGTAAATAAAACTCCAACTCATGATTTCGGCTGTTATCGTTCTTTTCTAAACTTCCCAAAGTATCCGTAACCCTCATGAATCATACCAACTCCTTATATAGCCATGGGACCTAACAAACCCAGTTTATCTTATTTTATTTTTCCACAGCAAGTTCCGAGAATAATTCTCTCTAAATTTCCATGCACGCGTCTGCATAGTTATCCTGACTCTCCCACACTCCTTTGAGACTGAATCAAGACCAAATACATTCAAATCTCGCATAAAATCCTTTCCTAATCCTTCATGGATTCTCAAAATCCCGATATTATTTCTCTTCCCTGTTCCTTAAATCAAGATATGAACCTATTTTGTCGAATTTAAAGATGGTAAAACTGCTGTTTGACAAACCAAGTGAATCTCATCCCTTCTCGCGTCGAACTCCGACTAAAACTGCCACAGTCGATGACAAAACCAGTGAACTTCCAACGCCTCATTTTCTTCTCTCGGTCGATCTAGCCCAATTTTGTTAGATCCAATCCATTGTACCAAGCCTGTTAGGCTCTAACGGTCCATTCCAACGAAAATAAGCCATTGAATCTCCCGTAGAAATCGGCTCAAAACTCCGGCCCTAAATCTTCCAATGCTCCACTATTTTCCCGCCAATTTAATATTTGAATTTGGGAAGAAAGGTGGTATCCCCATCCGTCAGTGGGGGTGCGAATAGCGACTGCCTTGGGGTGTCCTGAGGGTGCCCCTTATCCAAACTATGGGTGCCAATATCACTTCATCTGGGTGTTATGGATAACTTTTCGAGCCGATTTTTCCAAAAATGTTTATTGGCCAAAAATACCTACACACACATAAAATACCATAATAAGTACAAAAATGAGCACTATCAAATTATAGAATCGAGACAAATTAGACACAAAAATGTATCTATCCAAATACCCCCAAACTGTATTATTTGCTAGTCATCTAGCAAAATAAAATAAAATCCTAACTCACTTGTCGCAGGGCATCGTCAGATTGCATTTGGCGTGTGCAATAAGCCTTTAAGCCCCCTAGGGGCCCTGGTGGCAGGGTTATAGTCTCGGGAGGGTTTGCAGAGGTGTACCCACAAAACCTTTACACCTAGACTAACTATCTACAAACCTTGAAGGCACTAAAGAATCTCCTTGGTTGCCATACTTATTGACTACGGGAGAAGTACGATGCGAAATTCAATTGATGTACACGAGTTTGCACTCAAAGCGTACTAAATTCATATAAGTCACGAGCTCTACTTAGATAGTTTGGACATCATAAATCCTGAGTCAACCAATCACATGGATAGATTAAGAAGATGGATGTAGAGAAAACGACGGTTTGATATTGATGGTGAACAATATTTCTCATATCCGTCAAGCCACGCCCCAAAATGAACCTATCCTAATGGAATGAGATACTTTGGACTAATATCAACACACCGGCATATACAAGGGAACCAAAGTGGTCGATAATCCTAACTCTAGGTCAACACAACCGGCATATACAAGGGTACCAAAGTGGTCGAAGCTTTATTGAATTTATTCGGTTAGTCGATGGTCTGTCTCAATTTCTTTTTTTCTTTTCTTTTTTTTTTTTTCAACTTTTTTTTTTTTTTTTTTGGTATCTCAATCACTCTATTTCACCCTAGCATTGGTAACAACTTGATTCGTGATCCCCACCTAATCACTTAGAGAAACATATTTTAAAAAAAAAAAAAATAAAAAAATAAGTGAAAAGGATTCAACGAGATATGGAGAAACTACCATGTTTTTTATTTAATTCTAACACCTGAGCTCTGTGCTTTTATGAATAGACTCTTTAGATGTTTCCATCTAATCTGATTGGTTCCTCAACTCCTACAACCAAAATGTTTCAATCCACTTAGATTGGTTAGTGCCATCCTTAATAAGCATAAATTTCTAGGCTCTGGAGTTTATTTATTGTAACTAAAAAGGTAACAAAAAGTTTCTACCCCACCCCCAAACTTAAATCTAACATTGTCCTCAATGTTTCTAATTAAAGAACAAGCATCAAAATATAAGTAACATGAGGAAATAAAAAGAGAGAAGTTGGAAAGATAGTACTCCGGGTGAAGTGTAACCAAAACCTACAAAAATAATATACAACATACAAACCTCCTCGATGGTCAATCGAGGTAAACATGGTCCTCCATGGGACCTCCTCAACATCAACTGTAGGAAAAGGCTCTAAAAAGGGCTTCAATCGGCTGACCGTTAACCTTTAAGAACTACTACCATATGGTGTCTCAATCTCAATAGCGCCATGAGGAAAAAAAATAAGGACCACAAAAGGACCAGTCCCACCGAGAGCGCAACTTCCCTGGGAATAGATGCAAACTAGTGTCATACGGAGAGAACTTTTGACTGGAGAAAATGACTTTCGTAAAATATTCTTATCATGCACAAGTTTCATTTTGTTCTTATCCTCCTTAGCACTATCATATGCATCTCTACGAATCTCGTCCAACTCATTGAGCTGGAGCTTACGTGAGCTCCGCCTGTCAAGTGAAAAGTTTAGCCGCTTAATAGCCCAATAGGCTCTATGCTCTAACTCGACAGAAGGTGACATGCCTTTCCAAATACTAGACGATAAGGTGACATTATAATGGGCGTCTTAAACGCAGTACGGTAAGCCCCTAAGGCATCAGTAAGCCTCAACGACCAGTCTTTCCTATTAGGATTAACTATTTTCTCTAGAATACGCTTAATTTCCCTGTTGGAGACCTACTGCCGACCACTAGTCTCGTGGGTGATATGGGGTTGCTACTTTGTGAGTAATACCATATTGTTTCATTAAAAGTGCAAACGGTCTATTACAAAAGTGTGAACCTCTATCACTAATTATAGCTGGCGTGTACCAAAAACATGTAAGTATGTTCTCTTTCAAAACCGGACTACGACGACCTGTGGTCATTTGTTTTACACGGAACCGCCTCAACCCACTTAGACACATAATCTACAAATGACAAGTATGTAAAGATAACCAAAAGAATTAGGAAATGGACCCATAAAATCAATGCCCCACACATCAAAGACCTCAATCACTAAAATAGGGTTCAAAGGCATCATATTTCTACGAAATGGTTCCTAACCTCTCGGCAACGCTCACAAGAAACACAATGACTATGGGAGTCCTTAAACAACGAAGGCCAGTAAAAACCACACTGCAATATCTTAGCAGCAGTCTTCTTAGCACTAAAATGACCCCCACATGCATGTTCATGACAAAAGGAGATAATACTGGACTAGTCACTCTTAGGTACATCTCTAATAATCTGGTCTCGACAATACTTAAAACAAATAAGGATCGTCCCAAAAGAAATGCTTAACCTCGGCTAAAAACCTAGAACGATCTTGCTTACCCCAATGTTGAGGCATTCGACCAAGAACAAGATAATTCACTATATTCGCATACCAAGGTGATTGGGAAACAGAGAACAATTGTTCATCAGAAAGCTATCCCTTATAGGAAGGGGAATCATTAGGGGAACTAACAACTAGCCTAGACAAGTGGTCTCGCTACTACATTTTCGGCACCCTTTTTGTCTCTAATGTCCTGGACAAAATTCTTGTAACAAAAGGATCCACCTAATCAATCTAGGTTTGGTATCCTTCTTAGACAAAAGGTATTTCAAAGCAAAGATGATCAATATAGATTACGATCTTAGAACCTAATAGGTAGGATCTAAACTTATCCAAGGCAAACACGATGGCTAATAGTTCCTTCTCTGGTAGTTGTATAGTTCATTTGGGCATCATTCGTAGTTTTTCTAGCATAGTAAATCACATGAAGTAATTTGTTTTCTCACTGACCTAGCACAACACCTATAGCATAATCAAGCATCACACATAATTTCAAAGGGTAGGTTCCATTAGGTGCCCTGGACTATCTGGGCAAAGAGGAGTAAATTCTTAAGCTTCTCAAAAGCCTCTAAACAAGCATCATCAAAGACAAACTTAACATCTTTTGCAAGTAAATTGCAAAGAGGTCTAGAAATCAAGCTAAAATCCTTAATGAATCGACGAAAAAACCTCGCATGCCCTAGGAATGACCTAATATCTTTTACGGTTTTTGGGACCTGTAACGTCTTAATAAGGTCAACCTTGGCTTTGTCTACCTCTATACCCTTTGAAAAAACGATGTGCCCTAACACAATTCCTAATTTAACCATAAAATGGCATTTTTCCCAATTAAGCTCTAAATTCTTTTCCTTACACCTAGTCAACACTAATGTCAAATGATGCAAGCACTCATCAAAAAGATGAACCAAACACTCGAAAAATCATCCATAAAGACCTCTAGAAACCGTTCTACCATATCGGAAAATATTCTCATCATACAACGCTGAAAAGTCCTGGGCATTACATAGCCAAAAGGCATGCGTCTATACGCAAAGGTACCAAAGGGACAAGTAAAAGTGGTTTTCTCTTGGTCTTCTGGGGGCAATAACTATCTGATTATAACCGGAGTAGCCATCTAAGAAGCAATAATGACTATGTCCAGCTAATCTCTCTAGCATTTGGTCGATAAAAGGAAGGGGAAAGTGATCCTTCCTTGTGACCTTGTTCAATTTCCTATAGTCGATACAAACACGCCATCCCGTGGTCACTCAAAGTTGGGATTAACTCATTATTATCATTCGACTACAAGATACCGATTTCTTGGGACAACCTGAACGGGCTGAATCTAATTTATCGTTCAAATTGGGTAGATAATACCCGCATCTAACAACTTAAGCACCTCTTTTTCGAACTACCTCTTTCATGTTAGGTTCACGACGTTGCATCTCCCTAGAAGGTTTGGAGTCTTCTTCAAATGAATATGATGCATACACACAAAGGGGACTTATACCCTTAATGTCCGCTTATAGTCCTCCCTAAAGCTTCCTTATTGTCTTGAAGTACTTTTACTAGCCTACTTTCCCCGATCACTATCCAAATCGGAAGCTACAATCACGGGTAAAGTCTCGATATGGGCCTAAAACACATACTTTAGAGTGTCGGCAGTGGTTTTAGGTCCAACTTAGAGGCTCTTCTAAAGAAGGAATTAAGGTAGTCTCTTAAACCGGTAATGGTTCAACCTAGCTTTCCATCTATCGTTGTCTAACACAAAAGAATCTAATAGAGCATTCACTTATTCTATCATCATCAAAATCTAAACCAAAATGGGATAGACAACTTTCTAATGGGTCTTCGGATAAAATGTTTGGTAATGACTCCACGAACTAAGGCTTCTATCATGTTCACCTCTTCAACACATGTGTCATCTAGCTCATAAGGTAGCTTATCGACATTAAAAATGTTCATCTCCATAGTCATATTACCAAAAGATAAATTCATCACACCATTTCGATTAATAAATGATCGCATTAGGGACGTGAGCTGAAAATGGGCGACCTAATATCACGGAGTATACGGTTCCTGCAGGTGGGGACAGGTTGGGTATCTAGGACCACGAAATCCACTGGATAAATAAACTTGTCGACCTCAATAAGAACATCCTCAATAACTGATGGGTGTTGTAAAACACCGTAATATCTATATATTGTTTATGCTTTCTTTGCGATTTTTTCTTGTGAATTATGTATATACCTTTTGAGTTATTAGGTACTGGGTCGCATGGAGGAAAGAAGAAGAAATCACTCAATTTGAGCAAAATGGGCGAATACTATCCTGGAGCGACCAAAGGTTAAGTCTTTGCCAACAAGGATGGCCCTTATCTTGGACTAGGGAGTTGTTTGAATCCAATTATTACAACCCCAAAATCGGAAAATCATTTCTCTCATCATTCATTTCTCTTTCTTTGTCTCAGATGTGAGGGCGGCATCACCACCGAGTTTCGGAGGAAAAGAAAGTGAAAAATGGTTGCGCCGTTAAGTGGTTGAGAAGGGGTATTACGGGGTTAAGTCTGAGAACAATAAGGGTTTGATACGGTCTTTGACTGCGGTCTTTGCTGTGTATGAAATAGATAAGGAACTGGGCTCGAGTTCGATCTGAGTTAGGGTTTTAGCAGTTTGCATTGTTGCTCTCAAATTGAAGATGATGAATTTCACAAGTAAATCTCTTCCTTAGGTTTGATTGATGCCAGTTGAGAATGAATTAGTTTGAATCAAAGGGATTTAAGGAAGGAACTGGTGGTACTGAGATGGAATTCGAGATGGGTTGATTCTCAAGTGAAATTTATGAAGGACCCCGAAGAAAGGGGGTGGAGGTTGTGATGTAAAATCAAAGATTCATCTGTGGTGAAAGCTTGCACAGTATGCGATTCAAGATTTCAAATAGGGTTTGTGTTTGATCTCAAATTGAAGATGAAAGAAAGGTTTCTTTGTTGGAGGAATCAGGTGCCGGTGATTGAAGCCGAGGAATGATGGGTTTGGTCGAATTTGATGTTGGTGGATTTGAACAGAAGCGTAGAAAAGCACATGGGTTCTTATGGATTCCCAGAAGAAGGAGATCAAGCCGCTGGGATTTGAGCGATGAAAGAAGAATGGGTCTTGTTGTTGTTATAGGGAATTCTGGAATTGATCTCTAAATGATTGTGGGTCTTGAGTTGCGATGGAAGGTGGAAGTGATGTAGTTGTTCGACGTTAATGGTATGAATCGGGAATGTGTCATCAAGTATGTCTGAGGCATTTGTGGCTGAGTTACAAAGGGTTTTGTGAAAAGATGCAAGAATCATGGAATAACTTGATGATGGGTGTTCTCGTGTTATAGTGGAATGAAGAAGTCAATTGCAGCTCGTTTTGTTGGTGTTTGAGTTCTTAGCCGGTGCTTGTTTAGCGTCGAATGAGATGAAGAGGGTGTCTTTGCGATTGAGAGTTTAATCTGCGGGTGATTCGAAGTTGCTCATTGCCATTTAAATGTATGCCTAGGTAATAAGGTTATGATATGAATTGAATGAGTCCGGGTGCTAGTGAAAGAGCAAAGTGGAAATTTCAAAGTGGTGTCAATCACAAATGGTGGATGATGTCTCATTACTGTGGTGATGAACAAATAAAGTGCGATGGTGATCTTTGTTGAGTTGTGGTGATGTTAAGTAAAAGATTGGAGGATTGCCTGGCCGGGATGCTGCAGTGTGGCATGTGCTGTTATGAGAGAATTGTCAATTGAAGCTGAAGCAATGGAAAGAATTGGTGAAGTTTGTGACTGATGGTGAATCCACAGAAAGCCTGAGATGTTTAAGTGTGGGAAGTTTGGTAAAACCGGTGGTAATGGAATGCGGTGGTGTTGTTATGTTGTTGCGGGGTGGAGCTGAAGCTTAATTGCATTCTTGTCGGGAGTTATGCTTTGAGCCGAATCAGAAGACAAGAAGATAAGAGGTGAATCTACTGGTGATTTGCAGGGATGAGTTAAGTGCAAGATGGGTTGGTAATGCGGTTGGTATGTTGTTTGGGTTGAAATGAATAAGAAGGAATGATGCACAATGATTGTAAGATGCACGGCTCTGGCCTCAGTGCAAGACTTTGCTTGGCAACTCAAATTTCGGCCAGTGATTCTAACTCATCGATTTCGGTGGGACTTCGATTTGACTTAAGTTGACCCTTTAAAGTCGACTCACTTGACCGAATTTGACCCGTCCGAGCCGACTGCTTGGACCGGGTGACCGTGGACTTTTCCGCC